>MU001869.1:0-82292 GCA_010093585.1 Melanomma pulvis-pyrius CBS 109.77
CCCTCCCCCCAGCCTCTCCTACGCCCGCATCCCAAGTCTCCATCCAACTGACCCTGATCCCGGCCCCTCAGCCTTACGAGGCTCTTCCGACCCATCGTGCCCACGCCCACGCCCTCTCTCCACTCATCCTCCACCTCCAACTGTGCCATGTACCGCGTTGTGCGACCCGTGTCTGCATAGATGAGCTGCCTGTCCCCGCCAGCGCAATGCCTCTGAGGGCCCTCCGACCAAACCGTAGCGAGCGAGACCTGAAGCGCCGCAGCACCCTCGATCCTGCCGGCTTCTTCAAGCGCAGCGACAAGATCAAGTCGGTGGAGCAGCTTGCGCCCGACCGCCTTGCTGTGTCCGAGGATGGCAACCGCCCGCCCTCCAGCGACGTCGCGCGCCCATCCGCGAGCAACCATGATGACCGCCCGCCGTCCCCGCCCGTCCAGGAGCACACCCCCAACACGCGCCGCTTCAGTCTGATGCGCTTTCGACATGCCTCCGACTCGGCCCTCTCCGTGAAGGCGAAGGAGCACGCGGGGGTCGCTGAAGAGCCGCCGCCCATGCCTGCCATGCACGCTGGAAGTACGTCTCCCATGCCCTCCGCCGGTACTGTCACTGACGTATGCGCTGCAGCACCTGCCATCATCACCACCGCCCCCACCGTCATGGAGCCGGGAGAGCCAGTGCCTAGGAAACGAGGGAGGCTGCAGCAATTCACTCTTCGAAGACGATCGTTCGACCCCCAATCCGCCGACCGACCCAACCTTCGCAAATCCATGGACAAGAAGAGCAGCACCGATATCAAGCGCGGCCCCTTTTCCTTCATGAAGAGTCAGAATAGTTTGATGGAGGAGCCGGGGAGACTGTCGACGAACCAGCGCCCAGACACGCTTACCGAGTCCCCACACGAGTCTGGGGAAGTCACGTCCACGCTGTCCCTCCCTGTCCCTAGAGCCTCCGAGTCCTCGCGATCCGATGCAAGTTCTAGCGCCCACGTCTCCTTCGAGCATCCCCCAAAACCACATCAGACCCCCAAGACCGGCTCTGGACGCTTTGGATTCAGTCGTCGGAACAAACAGCGCGCATCCCTATTCCCGTTGCCTATGAAGATTACTCCACCTGAGTTTCCTGACACGGCTCCAGCAACCCCCCGCGCGTCCACGAGTGGCATTAGCTCTGGCTCGGCTCACCATTCTCCAACCGGGGAAAGCCCTCCTTTGACCGCAATAAACCACGCTCGGCTCCATGGCCTGGAAAATGGGACAAGTACGCCACCCATGCCCTCGCCATCCCAGGTAGCCCTTGCTGCTGCTTCAATGAACTTGGCCTCACCAGGAGTAGGAGCTTTACTTCGAAACGATTCCACCAAGTCCGTCCGTTCCTCTCGTTCCTCGCCGAATGGGGGTGCTCCAATGCGACTTGGACTAAGAGGTCGATCAGCTACTATGGGATCTTTGGGTGGCCGGTCTGACGACGCCCCCCCGCCGACCCCGCCGTATATGGCCAGTGGAAGGAACTCGACTTCCACGGCAGGGCGAAACAGCTTCAGTAATCTGTTTGGACTTGCTAGATTCCGTCAGAACTCCGAGCCGCATTCTCCCAGGCATGGTTCCCCTGCTCACGGGCTTGCAGGAACCCCAGGTCTATCATCTCACCAGAACTCCTTCAATGTTAGTCGAGAGGCCTTGATCGTGCCGAAACGCGAAGAAGGGGAAACCCCGGGCCATTACCTGGAGAGGATGGAAGAAAACAACATGGAGAAAAGCGCAATCGCCAGTTTTCTGACCAAGACTGACGACCCGTTCCTGCTTTCGGTGCTACGGAGCTATATGCGAAAGTTTGCTTTTTTCGGCGATCCTATTGACATGGCGATCCGAAAACTGCTCATGCAAGTAGAATTGCCAAAGGAGACACAGCAGATTGATCGAGTTCTCCAGGGGTTTGCAGATCGGTACCACGAATGCAATCCTGGAATCTACATCAGCCCAGGTACGAGCCTAAACTCAGACCCTAGTGTGAAATGCTAACTATTCTCAGACGACACATATTTCATATCCTTCTCAATCGTGATTCTTCACACAGACTTCTTCAATAAGAACAACAAGAGGAAAATGCAACGGACCGATTATATCAAAAATTCAACTTGCGAGGGTGTTTCCGACGATGTTCTGGGATGCGTCTACGATAATATCATATATACTCCGTTCATCCGCATCGAAGATGAAGTGGATTTGAAAGGAGGAGTCACAACACGACGAAGCAAGCGGACTGCTGTTCTCAAAGGGCCGATGGGGGCCGACCCGGCCAAAAAGGTGGCTCGAGAGCCCATTGATCCGTACACTCTAATATTGGAAGGCAAATTGGACGTTCTTCGACCGAATTTTAAAGATGTCATGAACTTGGATGACCCTTATAGTTATCTTGGCACAGCTCCAACGCTCGACACGAGGAACCTGTACAAATCTTTCTCAAGATATGGGGTGATTCAGATCGTCTCTTCTCGATCCAGACCTGAGGCGTTCATGTCGCAAGCCGCACAGGAAAACCCGTTTCAAACATCGGTCGGCATAGTCGAGATGCCAGTGACAAAAGTAGGGATTTTATGGAGGAAGGACGCAAAGCGAAAGAAGGCACGGTCGCCGTGGCAAGAGTGGGGTGCAGTTCTTACGCGATCTGGGCTTTCTCTGTTTAGAAATTCCAGCTGGGCGAAGAATTTGATGAACCAACACGAACAACACCAAAAATATGGGGAGTCTGGTCCAGTCGTTTTTCAACCCCCGCTTCAAGAATTCAAACAAGACCATATCATTCCAATGGATGGATGTGTGGCCCTCGTCGACAACACGTACAAGAAACACAAGCACGCCTTTGTCATGTTTTCAAAGGCCGGGGAGGAGACTTTCCTAGCCGATAGCGAGAAGGACCTGAATGACTGGCTCGGGATGCTCAACTACTCTGCTGCCTTTGAGACTTTGGGTGTTCGCCAGCGGGGCCTTGTTGGGGGGTTGTACGAAGGCCAGAGAAACCGAGGAATTCGACGATTGGAATCTTCGCAATCTACCAAGTCAGTTTCAACGCCAACTGGCGAAGTTACCATCCAGAGTGGAAAGATCGACAGCCAGTTCGCCAAGGAGATGATGAATGCCCGGAAAGAACTGATGCAATTGCGGATTTCCGAGTCTGAAGAGAAGCTAACCCAATCTATCAAGCAGCTTGAAGGTCGTCTTCGGGATGCGAGGCATCTCCAAATTTTAGCGCCCATCCAACCAAAGACCAGGGACCTCGTTATCCACGCTGCAGGGCGACTTTCCGCCAAGCTAAAGTGGGCTCGCATTGAGATCTGGCGTATGAAGTGCCATCGAGATATTCTAGCCCAAGAATTGGAAGAGGAGAAGCAGACTGCTACCGAACGTCAAGCTCGAATTGATCGAATTGGAGCACAACCCCAGCCGTTACAAACACAACTCTCACCGCAACAATCTAGCAGAGCATCTAAGATTAGTGGACTAGCGCGCCTCAGCTCTAAAGCCAGTTCACTTACCAATAACCAAAAGCCGCCTCTTTCTCCGGCCCCCTCTTCTGCTCGCCCAGGCACCAAATCATCCCGTGACACAGAGTTTGGAGAAGACCTTTTCAAGACACCCCCGGAGACATCTCGCCAATCAAGTCCCAATCATCCATCTGCCCACTTCACCCTTCCTCCTCTGTCATTTAGCCCTCAATCCTCAACCCGCCGAGCTTCCGTGGTCAGCTCACCTGGCCAGTCTCCCACCCTCGCAGCAAAAGACCATCGACCATCTGTATCTACGATCGAGACGGTAAGCTCGGACGCGGCTTCCGATACTGGTTCGCGATACGCAACACCCCCACCCATTGAAGCGGATAGAGTAGACCCTAAGACTCCTGAAATTCCAACCACTGATGGCTTGGACCCCGAATCTGAGTCAGATGCTGATCAGCCTCCCGTAGCTCTTGCGGGCTCACCTGAGTCTCGGTCAAAGGTCCGGCGGAGTCTGCATCGAACACTACGAGACTCTCACGGTAGTGTAAATCATCGTCGTAGCCACAAGGGCAGAGATTCCGCTTCAACTATCGTTAGCGAGGATACCCCGGAAAGTGAAGGGCTGTCACGCGCAAAAGGAAGCTTCACGGTTCACGGCAAGAAGGCATCAGTCATCACATTTGGAGCCGACTGGCACGATACGCCAGCGGAGGAAAGACTGAAGATCCGAAAGCAGGCTCAGGAAGCTTTGCAAGAAGCTGGCTCCGTGGACGAAACCGATGGTAGTGTTGTCGGTGACAACACTGGCACTGTTCTCCCCATTCCAACCATCAACGAACCTGGCGAGAACACTTCTCGGCCGTCGTCTGCGGATACTCGGAAACAGCGCCATGTGTCATCTCAAACAATAACTCCCGCATCATTCCAAAAGTCCCAGAACGGTCATAATTCGGATTCTGATGATGAGTCTGACATGAGCGAGATCGAAGAAGAGTCGCCTACGAAGGATCGCAGCTCCAACGAGCTCGCAGCGAGTGACGAGGAAGATTCCGATGTCGAGGATGTGAGGTTGGTCATCCCTAGGTCCCAACCAGTCAAGGCGTAATCTACTCATTTTGTTTCTGCATTCTGGATTTGGACATTGGGCTTTTTGGGCGACGCGTCTTCCGCTCGATTCTCCCTTCTCGTTGGCATTGTATTCGGCGCATGCACTGCATTGCATTCGGTTGCAAGTAACTTTGGTGAAATGACTAGCGTTCCTCATTCCTCTCTCCCTTTTGTTCAACACATGTTCTTGCTTCACACACAGCACAGCGCGGCTTGTTTCATTCGATGAGTCTTCATTCGGGACGGAGGCAATGCACGATACGAGCCTTTTCATCCATCGATATGCTTCTACCATATTGCAATGGCGTATTGTACATATATAGATCGGGATCTGGAGCGAGGCGTTTCTGTAGCGATCTTGGGTTCTTCCAATAGGTAAAATAGGGTGGCTTGGGTGTTTGGTGCTGGTGGCGTGAAATACCTACCTGCGATGATGGATTGGATGGAGTGAGTCTCGGATAGCATGAGAGAGCGGGTGGGTGGGGAGTCGATTTGTTGAATATACCTATGGCTATGAAATACCAATAGGTTCGAGATCTAAGGTACGGTGAAGATGCTCATGCTCTTTCTGCGGTCACGTGAAGTGTTCGCGTTTATCTTAAACCTCTTTCCAAGCTTCATACTAATCAAGACGGAACATACGTTCTGATTTGTGGTCGACCTTGCAACGATCAATGGTCCTTGTCCCATAGTATTGACTTCGCCGAGGGAAATCACTGGTTCACGCACCCCTCAAAATCCTGCCGAGGTTCGTGTGAGCTCTCCGCTATCTGCAACCACCAGCTATGCAGCCATCGAGAGTCATGACCGCTACTATAACAACCACGTCTCTCTACACCTTCATCGCCACTACTTACCCTCCATAGCTTATCTTCAGCTAGAAAACTCTCACAAAACCGTCCCAATTCCGCCCAAATCCTCACCGAACGTAGCCAGCCACCCGACACGTCCGCACATAGAAATCCCATATCCATATATTCGCAATGACACACCACGCCTCCAAGCAGGATCTCTCGGTCTCCGCCCTCTTCAACTTCAGTTCACACGTTGCACTCGTGACGGGCGGCGCGACGGGGCTCGGGGAGATGGCCGCACAAGCATTCGTACAGAATGGAGCACGGGTGTTCATTGCGAGCCGCAAGGAATCGGAGCTCAAAGCGACAACTGAGCGGCTTAATAAACTGGGGCCGGGGACGTGCGAATATATCATCGCGGATTTGAAGGATAAGAAGGGGTGTTTGGGGTTGTGTGACGAGGTCAAGAAACGGACGGACAGGTTGACGGTGCTGGTCAATAACACGGGCGCTTCGTGGGGTGATGACTATTATAACTTCCCCGAGGGTGGGTGGGATAAGCTGATGGCGTTGAATGTCAAGAGTCTGTTTTACACGACTGTAGAACTGGAGCCGTTGTTGTTGAAGGGCGCGACGCCTGATGAGCCTGGGAGGGTCATCAATATTGCGTCTATGGCGGGCATACAGACTACGGATGTTACGACGGGGGAAGGGGGTGGGTTGAGTCAGCCGGGGCATGGGACCTTCTCTTGTGAGTACTCTACTCTACTTCCTCTCTGGATGAGAACATGGGGTTCTACCGATAAAGAACAGGGTGTATATGAGCCTACGCATTGCTAACAGAATGACTCCAGATGGTCCGTCAAAAGCGGCCTGCATCCATCTCACCAAAATGCAAGCCTCCAAGCTCGCTCCAAAGAACATCATGGTCAACGTCATCTGCCCCGGCGTCTTCCCCTCCCGAATGACGAACTTTGGCCTCGATAAGTACATGGATACGTTGGTGTCTGGACAACCGACGGGGAGAATTGGAAAACCGAGTGATTTTGGCGGGTTGGTGTTGTTTTTGAGTAGTGCGGGCAGCGCACACATGACGGGTAATGTTTTAGAGATTGATGGCGGGAGCACGTTGACGGGCTTCAGGGGGAAGAGGAGTGAGAGTAAGATTTAGTGTGGAGGTAGGTTATAGAAGGGGGGGATGAGTAGTGGAATAAAAGTTTCCATGTTTTGAAGGGGTTGTGCTGCATTCAATGTGTAGTCTCTATATTGTTCTCTTGGGGATCTATGTATCAAAAGATTTAACAATGTTACGACAAGAGTATGGAGTGGATCTCTATTATCGCGCGGTAGTGACGCTGAAATGGAAGGCATATGTGTACACGGTCACAATTATTTAAATCCATGTGGCCACGACCATCTGCACGTGTAACGCAAAACTCATCAGTCGTGGTAGTTTGCTCAAGGAATATGGCACCAGAAGACGATTGAGCATTGAATATACATCGAAAATATCCGCAGCTGTTCAAACAATATGTACATACACACAAGGTCTAGAGATATGAAGCATTCATCCACTTTCGTAGTGCATTTGCCCTCCCCACCCCCTTGTGCAATATGCAGCGGCATAGCATAGAGTTCGATCGACGTTTTTGGTGGCCTACTAGATCAGCATTACTGTGAAGATTCGTTTATGTTGATGTTACGGGAATTGGAATAGAGGGAACTGGAAGGCTTTCAAGAGCTATGTCAGTAGTGGTTCTCACGTACTCTAAGCCCTTTTGGCCAGTGATTTTAAATTTCCAACACGCTCATAGATTTCTTTTCCCTTGCTCTGCTTCATCACAGATCCTAATCATGGGGCTTTCGGAGGCCAAAATCACTCTACATATCCCTGTCAGGGTGGCATATGTTACTGGTGCACGTTGGCAAAGCACGATCTACAATCTGATACATATTAGAAGGAGTCAAATTATCATCTATGCTGGGTATCGAAGATCCTGGTTCCCTGAGGCACTGGACCGAGTACTACGATCAGCTCTGGATTTCCCTCCTAGGGGATAACATTGCTAGGCGGAAGACAGCCCACAATGCAGAAGGAGATTATTGTGAGAAATAGAAAGGAGAAGAAAAAAAGGCAAAGTGGAAAGGGTAATAAGCTAGAGTATGAAGATGGATGGGACTTGTGTTCGGACGGGCAAAATTGAGAGACTCGCCCAGAGAAGCCTTGTAGGTGGGTGGTGCTCTTTTACCATTCAGCCATTTTCAGTCTTGAATAGTGACTACAATGTCGGGTCAAGGTATTCTACTTCTCGCCAAGGTCGGTGACTAAAGATAGAGGGGGGTTTTTTTTTGGAGGATTTAACATGTGGTTGTTGTCATCCTAATATACGCGAAATTTGAGATCCTCAACCAATCCTCCTCTTTTTGGTAACGGATGGCATCTCGGGAAGAAAGAGGGACTCCTCCTCTTCTATCTCCTTCT
Organism: Melanomma pulvis-pyrius CBS 109.77; assembly: GCA_010093585.1. NCBI lineage: Eukaryota > Fungi > Ascomycota > Dothideomycetes > Pleosporales > Melanommataceae > Melanomma > Melanomma pulvis-pyrius. The sequence goes on from MU001869.1 coordinate 7,874, forward strand.
TCAGCTCTACCTCCTTCTTCCGATGCTTTTTCGAAACCGCCGGGGTTGGTTGGATCATAGGTTTGGCTGCTAAAGCTTTCTGAATGAGGAATGAAAGATCTCTATCAGAAGTCTCCGAATCTACAATCGTGATGGGTCCGTCGGAACTATCGTCTGACAGTGTCGGCTTAGATGGGAACAGGCTTTGAAGCTCTATCGCTTGCTCACGGAGGGTTGGTAGCATTTCGCGAAGCTTGTCGCGAATTTGTCGACCTTGAGGCGATATTTCATACTCGATCGGAACTAGATTTTGCAGAGTCTCGCTGTATCTGTTCAGGAGTGTGTCGATTTTGGTGATGTTTTCCTCTGCAATTGTTCCAGTACGATTGTGTCCCACATTTCGGAATAGATTCATCGCCTCGTCGAATATGTGCTGATCTGGACTCAAGAAAAGTTGCCTCATAGTCCTTTTCTTGTATGAGAATATTCCTTCCACATATTTCCTCTTTGCTTTCGTGCTTGAGGGCTTTTCTGCGGGCATTGCAGTGTAGACCTCGTCGAACTTTTGGTCCGTTAAAGCCGGAATAAGAGTATTCTGTCGCCCGTCTGCCATCGTACCTCGTCGTAACAACCATTCTTGAACATTTGCGAGTTCCTTTAACAAGACTGCTGCTTGTGTGAGTAATTTGTTCTTGTATGGCAGCCATTTAGCTCTCGCTATGGCAAAAGAAGATATATCACAATCGGAGCGTTTCATCTCGATAAGAACCTTGTTGAAAAATAAGTTGAAAAAGGTGACTGAGGCCGATCTGAGCGCATCGTTCATATGATTTTGACGAACCTTCCAAGACTTTAAGTGGTCCTCAAGCTCAAAGGATAATTCGCGGTTCCAATCACAGCCCTCAGCTAAGGCTTTTGATATCGATGCTCCTTTGCAAACGAGGCCTTTCTCTTTGAGAATCTTATGAAACGTGCTGTATGGATACAAGGCCAGCCATGTCTTGTTGACCAGATCGTCGATGTTCTGTCGATAAACAGAATTTGAGGGAGTGTTGACAACGGCAAGGATTGCGAAAGATTCACGAATCCAGTCCTTTACTGTTTCCTCAATCTGCGCGATGAAATCTGCCCTTAAATCTTGAAATTTGGCTGCCAAAATCTGAAATCCATCACTTCTATCCCGTTGATTGACAACTCTGTCGATCTTCTCCAGGTAAGATTCGACTTCAATAAGAGCTTGCTCGCGCAAGTCTCGAAGATTGCATGAAGCCGGAAGGTGGAGGAGGTATTGGCGTATCTCCGGAATACCCGTGAGGCCTGGCGAGAGCTTCGGCTGAGTGGAGTAAGGAAGTCTATCCTGACTTATCCATTTCAGATATGCCTTGGAAGAAATATGGAATATTTTGATGGATTCATTCCCAATCAGATCGTTGAACTTGCCTTCGAAGTCGGCGTTGATGCTTGCACACCTTTCAATGATTTTAAGGCATGTACGTTCTCGTTTAAGATATTCTTCGAACCGGTCAAGTCGCAACTCCACGTCGTCATCGCCGTCAGCGGCGGCTTGTGCTCTCCTGCACGTTGCCCACTGAATCTTCTTCTTGATATCGTCGAATCCCTTCCCCTTGCATCGATCAAGCTCATCCTCAGGTATTGCCTAAACGAGTATAACTATTAGTTCAATTATAACAAACGTGCAGCTCGTGCAGTACTTACATCAATTTTAGTCGCCACAATGACAACTCCGCTTGACCCTAGATTCTTCAAGGCTGCTCGTATATTGTCTATTGCCACGTTCTCAGTGGTGATACGGCAGGTATCAATAAATATCATTTCCACATCAATCGTGTCTTTAATTTCGTCGGCATGTCGAGTTTTAGCAGTATTTCGGTCGCCCCAGCCTGTAGGTACTCAGCATTAATGAAAAAGAGAAAAGTAAGTAGCTAGAAAACGAAATATTTCGCATACCTGGAAGATCAATGAACTCAAATCCCTGTTCTAGAATTTCGCGGTCTAGCCCGTATCGAATTGTGTCGACCAGAGGCCAAAGAGATATTTCATTAGGAATCTTTGTTGTGAATGTCTTTATTTGGCTGAATAGTTCTTCGGGGGTTGGCGCGACGTATCGAGCGATCCCCTCAGTATTGATGTTGAGCTTGCTAATGGCTTCGGCGCACTTCCTCTCGCATTCTTTTTGAAAAGTCTTGCTAAGGTATCCTTCTGTGCTCCAGGCCTCGCGAAAGAAGTCCTTTCCACCGAACAAAGTCTCGAATATATCTTGGGCAGTGTCCTTTGCTCTCACATCTGCTTCGTCATGAACGCGCCCTCTCCTCTGTCTCCTAGTTTCGTCGGTCGCTTCGGCAATCTCATCGTCGAAATGATGGAAGTGATAGTAATCGCGTGAAAACTGGTCGACAATCTCTTCAATCTTCTTTGCGGTGTGGAACTTCACCTCTGCAAGAAAGGCTTCCTCTACAGTTCCCCGAAAGTGAAAATATATGATGATGGAGTTGGTGCAAGCGCGACCATCGGCTGCAGCGTAACACATGCCAGGGCAATCTAGTAGACTGTTTAAAAAAGAGCTCTTCCCGGCAGCTTGCGGTCCACTCAACGCGACCCGAAATTTCTTGCTTCTCTGTACTTTGTCGAGTGTATCAGCAGTCTTGTGGAGATATCTGAGCTCTATGTCGTCTTCGGCTATCTTTGTCATAACTGTGGTGTTTGACTTGGACATATCCTTTAGAAGCTGATGAATTCGAACGTGATTGAGGTCCCACCACTCATGGGGGGTTTTCTTTTCGTTTGTAGGGTCATATTTTGGTAGCACCTTGTGCGTTTGGAACCACTCTAGGAACTTGTCATACTCAAGAATAGTATCTGATGTCATGACTGAGGGCATGAATCGTGACTAGGGTTGGTGTTTTGAAGAGCTACGAAGTCATGGATGGAAGCGACGATGAAGGGGACAACTGACATGAGTACTTGTCAGAGTTTATAACTGTGTAGATGGTTGAGACGCGAAACTACCTGAGGAAGAAAAAAGAATGTAGAGAGGAGAAATTGGGCGTTCGGCTCGATTATCCGCACTCAGAAGTGAAGGCAGGCTTAACTACTCTGTCTGTGCGATAGATTCTGGAACGGTCAAGAGAATCGGTTCTGCTCTGCGAGTTCTCGCTATCTACGCTAGATGGTACTTATAGGGCTGGTCCTAGGTCGATACTATAGAAGCCTAGAGAGGGTTGTTGTAGGTCGACGTTGGTCGTGGGTCGGAAGTGGTTGAGGTCGAAGGTATCTGAGGGAGGAAGGTCTATTGATTAAGTACCCACGAGTAGCGAGGAGCTCGAGGTGAGATGGTGGGATTCTAGCTACCTGCATGCGTGGGGCAAAGTCACCTATAGCTACACTGTATACATCAAAAAGTAGTGAGAGAGTTTTATAAAAGTAGCTTTGAGAAAATTAACAAAAGGCAAGTAAAACTAGAGTTGAGATTTAGGACTACCCTACCGGCGTGACAGCTTCTGACAGCGTTGTAAGAGAACCAATATTTTTGTAAAGGCCCATTACATATGCCCAGTAGAGGGTGAGAGGGTGGTGAGTTTGATGACAGATTAGAGGAAGAAATGAGGTAAAGGTTCTGACGAATAGGGCTCATATATCTTTGATGTCTGCTAAGATCTTTGAACGTCATGCGAAATCACTGAAGGATAAATACATGCCGTACCGGACATCTAAACCCTATATTTTTTCCAACAAACTGCTTGAAAACAATTTCTTCGGCTTTACCATTGGTGGGCCAAGTCATAAAGAGTAAGAAGAGAGAATGAAGATACACCTAAGAGCTAGGATCTCAAATTGAGAAATTATCTGGTTTGAACCAAGAAATATTGTATGTGCTGGCACTGGAAGCTGAAGCTCTCACAAGAAGAAGATAATTAAAATACGTGTCCTAAACCTTGTACCCAACAACCCAAATGCCCAAAGTGTTGTCCTTATTCGTTGCTTCTTCATATTCTTTTTTTGTCCTCTCATGGTGTTGCCTGATCGGCCTAACGAATAATGGGAGATGTGTTTCACCACATGATGGATGGGTAGAATGGACTGGAAAGAAGGTCAATTGATTATATGGACCAGTTCAACGATCAATGAAGGAGTAGACTAGCTGAATTTCGACAATTCGACGACTGATCTAATAATGAGGCACGAGAAGGCAGGTATTTTGGTGTCGGAATTCGGAACGAATGTGCTGAGCCGACATTCCGTTCCTGGCGCCTTCCATCACCTCAACCAGCACTATCTTGATCGCTTGTCCATCATCGAACCACCATCAACGAAGCTTTTATACCGAGAATACTTAGGACGCTTAATTCGACAAGATTAGTTTGAAGGATCAGGGTGCCACAACGCCACAACGCCAATTGAGGTGCTGCGCAACTCCGCACAATGCGGAATACCGCACCGCCCGTGTTTGAGCGAGTATGCGAACGGTTCGGATGCTGGGACCTGCAAAAATGGATGAGCCATACAAGAGCCTCATACAAGAGCCTCAAAACATAGATCGACATAGAATCAAAAGTGACGCGTCAGGGTTGACCACGGTGCTCCGCACATAGTCCGCACTAGGCTGCTGTTCGCATTTAGACACGCGAGTCTTCAGCTTCATGACCAACAGTGTACAATCACAAACTGTATCAGGCCATCATGGAACAAAAAAGATTTGGTAAGAACCCTCTTGCTGCTGCTATTGCCATTCTCAGGCTGACCATAAATCTGATAGAACTTCCCGCGACCATCTACGACGCGTTCGCCACCTTCGTATCTGATACTTCTCTACTTGCATTACCTCTTAAATTCACAACAGGAGAGCTTCAGTCATTCCCGGCTATACAGTATCCAAAAGAATATAATGGCGACTTCCAGGTCGCTCTGTCGCGACTCGGCCCAATCATCGAGCCCAAAACTCCGCTCTACCTTATACTACGCCGCGACAACGCCTTGAGCGCGATAACATATATACCACATCTTGCTCCCGCTGAGCTGAAGACACTATATCTCGAGAATCGGCATGAGCTAGTTCAGGGTCTCGGCGAATCACACTTCACTGCGTCATTGATCTGCAAAGAAGTCGCAGAGGTTATGGATATACGTTCATGGAATGAGAGGGACTTGTATACGTCAGGGTGTGAAAGCTACCCAGAAGCGGAGTTGAAAGGACAAGCGATCAAGGATCTTGGCCACCTTAAGAACAAGTGTCGACTCTGCGATCGCCGCATGAAGAATGAACTCGAGGAGAGCGCAAGTGACGCGTTGAAGAAGTTCAGTGATAGCGGTGACTGTATTCAGATTGTTCGTTGTTTCTCCTCCTTGTTACGTTTGGCGCTAATCAAAGAACTAGTCTGTAGACATGCAGACCGGAATACTGAAGCTCAACTTCTATGAGGTGAATATATCCCCGGAGACAATTGAAGGAAAGCTCCCCACCGATCACCCAAGCCTCACATTCTATCGCCATCTCGAATCTCACCTTACGTACTTTATATTCTGCTCCCCGGACAGCGCTCCCGTCAAAGAATGTATGACTTATGTTATGGCTATTCCAGGACTGATCAATATAATTGCGAAAGAGTGTGGAATCAACGTAGATCAAAAGATTGAAATCCACGATAGAGAAGAACTCGAGTTTGGAGAGAGAGATAAGCGGATTGGCAAATTTAGGTCCATGTACCTACGCAATGAGTTCGTGGGGACTGAATCAACGTGGGAGAGCATGGAAGCCTCTCAAAAGGTTTTGGATTCGATTCGCTAACGTATCGACGGACAATTGGAGGCGTATAGAGTACATCCACTTCAAATTTTGAGGTTGCGCAGGTCACTTCAATCACAGTTAAATTCAATACCTGTATATCATGCTCAGCATATATCCTATGGCTTACTGTTAACGCTAAGATGACATTATTTAATCACCCAAGACTCATTTATCTCTAGCTTTTACCCGTCGGATGAAAATGTCACCCCTGTGTGAGTTCACAGTGTCACAAGTGTCCCGAAATGCGTGGTCCAGTCACGATTTTCTCAGAGTATACAAGTGCATATCAAGTATGTATCGAACTGATACCTGTAATCTACTCTAAGCTTCGACGCCCTTTGTATCTCTCTGTCCAGAGAAACGGAGCCTCAACCCCATCCATTCCTCGCCCTCGGATCTGTATCCTCCTCTTCAGTCTCCATGTCGGCGACAAGCCTCTCCACCCACGGCTTTACCATCTCCATGTAATCCGCCTCATTCATCACAGGTTTCGGCTTCTGCGCCAGCAGTTCAAACAACCTCGCGTTCTCATCGTAACTCCAGATCCACCACGTCTTCTCCTTAATAGGCGCTCCTGGCGCGTCGTATCTCTGGAAGTGATCCTCCTTCAGCATCAGCCCAATTAACCGGTTATACCATGTCTTGAAGAACCCCTTCACATTCGCGCGATTGAGCACGAATCTCAACACCTTGACGTTTTGTAGTCGCCGAAGGAGGCCTACCATGTCACTGGTGAAGTCTGAAGGGTAGTGCCAATGGGTAGACGTGTGCATTGCGATCGTCAAAGACTCTAATTGGAGTTCCTCCATATTGAATGGCCACTTCACCCAATGTACCATGTCCCTAAACTGCCGCGCACCTGCAACGACCACGATTCGCCGCAAATTTTGAATGTGGTGGTTCGATAGTGGCTGTAATAGGGTTGCGAAGGGAGAGAACATGTCTGTAATGTGGAACGTCGTGCGTCGAAACGCCAATCCAGTGAAATCATCTTGAAATTGGCGGCAGGTGAGGAGGATCTCCAGGTGGGTGGAGGAAGAGTAATTGGGGTCGAGTTCGAGGCCCTTCAAATGCGGCAGGGTTTTAGAATTCGAAGGCTTGAAGCTGACGTTGGGTGGTTGGATGAGGACGTGAGAGAGGATAGCAAGGCGTAGTTCGGCGGGAAGTGTGAGAAGTGATGCTTTTGCGATTGTAGCCGACATGATAATGGGATAAGATGCAAATTGGGCACTGGTCTAGAATTGGGAGCGGGAACATCCGCCTACAGGGCGTGACAAAGTACAGGAGAGGACAGAAGAGGAAAGGAAGATGAGAAAGCTTGTAACTAGGATAGATGACGGGGAAGCTGCGGAACCTTGAAAGCGGGGTATGTCTATCCACGTGACCCCTTCACAAGTGTACCTAGACAGCTCGAGACTAGGCATTAATGAAAGCAATAACCAGACAAAGGAGGCCCCAACATGAAGATATGGCAGTCCTGATATAGTAGAACCAAGGATGGTTGAGTTGATCCCTCGCCCTCGTGCTAAGATTGTTCATGGGTCCTTGTGCTGAGATATTCCGTACAGTTGTGAGGACTAAAGACCAATTACCGGTTGGTAATGAAAGCAGTTTCTTCAACACTTGTGCATTGTCGCCCTGGTAAGCAAATCAGTTGTTACAGCGTGAGCGCTGCCCTGGCTCAGGCTGGGAACGGCTTTCGGCCCGATTTCCGATAATCCGGAAGAGGTCTAGCCCACCCCGTGAGACCATCTGATAAGATTTTCACGATCTCCGGCCTCGCTCTAAGCATCCATATCGTCCAACATTCATGCGCACCAAAGCCTCACTCTTGTTCGTCCTCGCCGGGAGCTGGGGCGGAGTAGTAGCTTTGAGGTCGGGCAAGTACTGCTTCGAAGGCTGCTCGTACACTCTTAACTGCGTCGATTTTAACGACACAAATCCCGCACTGTCCCGGAAGATTAGAACGTGTCAGAGCGTATTTAGGGCAACGTCGCTATATCTATGTCTCGAGAATTATTGCACGAATGAGGGCCGCACCGAGTGGCTGCGAGGTAATAATGAGACCTGTCAGAAGAAGACCAAGCAGGCACTCCCGCCGTACGACATCATAGCCGACTATGCCGGTGACATGGATGCAGTCAGGAGGCTGAAGGCTGAAGAGGGCATGTGCGATGGAGCACCGATAACATTAGGAGAGGCTACGATTCCCGATGAACCCTACTTTGAACGAGCCTTTCGAACATTGGTATGGGCTTTCTCTTCTTCATCGTGCGATCAATTCTTACCACTTTCTAGGACGCGGCGTTCTTTGAGGAGGACATCCATTGGCTGTATGCGTGAGTGTAATCTAATGATCCTCAATTCGTCGTTCCACTAAATCTTATAGAATGGCTATGTACTACTTTTGGGCTATCGTTATTGCTGTCGGCATATGCACACGTCTAATATCTCTCATTCGCGGGCTCCAACACCAGGAATGGCTACCCGTTCCAGACAACGAATCCAACCATGAGACAGCAAATCGAACTAAAAACTCCATCCGCAGCCTACCATACAGCCTCTTAAAGAGACACATCATCATTCCAGCAACCTTCGGCTATCGCTGTTCGCAAAACATCCACTGGTGCACCATTCCCCCGCGAATCCAGAGCCTTACTATTGCTTCTTTCGTGCTTCTCAATATAGTCCTCTGTTCTATCAGCTACCCAGTTTTCTCCGGTAACATATTCTGGCCCGAAATATCTGCCCAGTTGTGGCGCTACGTTTCGGACAGAACAGGAATCATTTCCCTCGCAAATCTTCCGCTCATCTGGCTATTTGGAACGCGCAACAATACATTGATATGGCTAACAGGGTGGGGGTTCGGCACGTATAATAACTTCCATCGTTGGGTTGCACGGGTCGCAACAGTGCAGGCGGTAGTGCACTCCATTGGTTACACGGAAATGGTGTGGGAAAGCAAGTCATTATCTCCTGTGATGTAAATCTTTTGCTAATAGAATCTACAGGTGGCGGCTGGCGGCTTTATACGAAGTACTGGTACAAGCGGTATTTTTGGAATGGGGAATTGGTGTGTCTCTATATTCTCCATGCTGCGTAACATATTGTCACTAACTATTGCAGGCAACTATTTTCATGTGTGCAATCTGCGCCTTTTCCGTTTATGGACTAAGACGCAGCCATTATGAGGTCTTCCTCGTGGCCCACATACTCTTCTCCATCATCGTCCTGATTACGATGTACTAGTAAGTCATTCCATCCCTCTTCGTTCTTCCCAACCTGACTTTGCTAGCCATGTCGAAATATTCAATGGCGAATGGAACATATTCATCTGGCCTAGCCTCCTAATCTGGGTCTTCGACCGCACCCTTCGCGTACTCCGTATCCTCGCCTTCAACCCGCGATTTTGGAACACAAAATGCAGCGCAACATACGATCCCAGCTCTAATCTAGTTCGCCTTGAGGTCCCCTGTTCGCAGAGCTTCCTGAGGCCAAAGCCAGGGAGCTACTACTATATATATGCACTCAACAACGTGCTGTTTGCGCACCAGAACCATCCTTTCACACTAGCGTACGTAACCTCTAGCAAAAATGAGGAAGACATGGAGGATATTCACACCAGAACTTCGTCCTCATCCCATCGTTCATCCCGCCCATCATCTCACCGCACCTCCTCCACCACATCTACAGAATCCGAGGCGCTGCTTTCCTCATCCTCCTCTTCACGCTCCCCGTCTCCATCCCTCGTGTTTCTTATTCGACCATATGATGGCTTCACATCCCGTCTCGCGCAAAACTCAGCATCCACCTCTACCCTAAAATCAATACGCGTCTTTATCGAAGGCCCCTATGGCGAGACCGTCCCGCTCCATACCTTTCCCAGCGTCCTGTTCTTGGTGGGCGGAACCGGCATCGCCGTTCCTTTGTCCTACATGCATAAACTACTCACCTCTGACCAATCCCGCGTAGCTCGGCTGCGCATAGTCTGGGCGGTGCGCGAGCACGCCTTCTTCGTTGATGTGCTTCAACGATTTCGAGACCTCCTAAAGGATGAAAGGGTCGAGGTCGATGTACATGTCACTCGCGATGTGGAGGGCAAGGACGATGCAATCGTGGAGGAAATAGAGGACGTAGAAGTGGTAGCAGGAAGGCCTAATGTAGATGCTGCGGTGGATGAGGCGGCACAGGAGGCTGGGAGGGGAAGAATGGCAGTTGTTGCGTGTGGGCCTGGGCAGATGGCCGACGATGCGAGGAGAGCGGTTGTCAAAGCAGTTGGGGATGGGTATAGAGGGGTAGAGTATTTTGAGGAGAGCTTTAAGTGGTAGAAGAGTTGTAGATTTAAGGTCTCATTGCATTGCATCGTATAAAGGACGCGAAACATTCTCATTTAAAGGGGATCCAATTACACAATCTGCAGACTTGTCATACTTCAGATCACTTTCTAGTTGCTGATTCTCTTTTTACCAAACTCGAATACCACTTTCCCACCTCCTTGACGGACTCCCCTAGACTTCTAAACTTTTCCCCGCCAAGCAACATCCTTTCCGTCAATGTTGAGTCAACATGATACGGCATGTTGACTGGCACGTTCTCCCTCCCAACCGTAAACAACCCGCTCTCCACTTCCTCCCCAAACTCCTCCTCCACCACATCGCCAGCCTCTCTCCAAACATCTCCCCCCTCTTTCCCCGCCTCATTCGAACTCGCGGCAATAAACCAATTCGGTACCTCTATCTCAGGTACCTCCTCTTCATCTAGCGCCGCGATGTGCACCGCGGCGCAGTCCTGTACATGCACGAAGCCGAAAGCATAGCGTGGCTTTGCTTCGTTGAAGAGAAGGGCTTTGGACATGCGGTCCATCTGGGTGTAAGCTTCGGAGGAAGTAGTAATAAGCTCGGAGGGTCCGATAACAGTGCCTGGGATGACTTGAATGATTGAAAAGGGCGGTTTGCTTTGGGGTTGGGTTTGGAGCGAGTGTAGGTACGTCATGCAGTACGCTTTTGCACCGCAGTAGGCGTGGTGAGGTGATGGGAGCGGCGGCCGGAAGGCGGCTGAGGTGGCGTTTATTTTGATGTACTCTAGAAATCACATTCAGACTCTTGTTGGTTGATTGAGGGCTGGGAATTGGTGTGGAAAGGGGTAGTCTGCGTACCGTTGAGCACTTGATCCATTTTCGTGCCTAGTGTATCCCCATCATCTGGATTCACGAGTGCAGCGCCGGCTTGCGTGAATACGATGCGGCGTACCGTCCCGGATTTTGCGGCTGCTGAGAGGATGTTCGACATAGACTTGACGAAGGGATGGTATATTTCGTTATCTGGGTGGTAGTTCTGCTTCCTGTCAGCATATCTTCGGGCTCAAGACTCGGACTCGATGGGTCTCTCTAAAAAATATAGTAGAGTTTCTTTGACATCTGCTCATAATTGCCGAGAGAGGTGACAGGCCAATACGTACTGGCATCGGCCACACTCCCGCTATATGGACGACATACCTAGCGCCCACGAGAGCGCTGTCATATGCTCCCGGTATAGTGTTGTCTGTGACGATTGCATATTCGATTTTTTCTTTATACTGCCGGAGCGAGGGTCCAGATCTGAGACGCTGGATCGCGTCTTCTCGTCTTAGAATACAGCGGACACGGTAGCCTGTACGAAGAGCGTGAATGACCGAGGCGTAGCCTATGGTTCCGTTTGCGCCTGTTATCTGTTCTGTATATTAGCCAAATTTTTAATGCGATGAGTGTCTAAGAGCGTCGTACCGCAACGAGGCCTCGGTCTTCGAATGTGGGTACCATTGGCATGACTTTTGCTCACAACTATTTAAGACCAAAAAATACAATCCCACGCTCATTGTGCGTCTTTCATCTACTCGAGGGTGAGACGGATATTTACTAAGCTGTTAAGTAGACCTTTGACCGGATTAGGGTTTGGAGGCTTGTTGCGGGTGAAGTCTGGTCTACTATAGGGGAACGAGGATATGGTCTTACATCTTCAATAGCCTCTATGATTCTACGTAGCTTCAAGCTCAGCCCAGGAAGATGTGTGACGATGGCCAGCTACCGATATCTCCTGTCATTTGCGGTCATGTATACTAACGATTTTTGGACTAGTCCTAGGCCCCACCCGTTAACTCCGATCCTTGCGTCATATTATATTGATGGCCCTCCACACGTCGTTTCCATCCCGCCGACTTCATCAATTGCACCTGCAGCCTCTAATATGGCCATCGTTCCTCATTCTGCCTCAGTATTTCTTGACACGGGCTGAATTTCTTCACAATGGCCTCTACCGGCCTTGCTACCAGCACGAAGAAGAAGCTCGACATCGTCGTCGTATGGAACCTAACATGCCCTCCTCCCCACATCGATATACTAAGCACACTTCCAGGTCGGGGGCTCCTTGGGTGGTCTCTGCATCTCCCTCGCCCTCTTACCACTTGGCCACAATATCACAATCCTCGAGCGCAATCCAACCCCCCTACTGCATAACCAGGGTGCCGGTATCGTTGCAGGCGGCGATACCCTCGCCTTCTTCAAGCGATATGACCGCTGCAGGCGGGATATCGCCGTTTCGTCGCAGCGGCGCCAGTATCTCAATAAAGATGGCGAGATCGTACATAAGGAGGACATGGTGCAGAACATGACGAGCTGGGATCTAGTGTACTACATACTGCGCGCGAACCTCGATGGCGTAGAGAGCGATTACTGCGATGTCCCACAGCCTGTAGAAGGACGGGGAGAAGTGAGGCATCTGCATGGTCATAATGTAACAGGTGTTTGCGAGAAGGGAGATAGAGTTCAGGTCTCGTACACGACCACCGACGGCAAAGAAGGTTCTATAGAAGTAGATTTCATCATCGGTGCCGACGGTCCTAGCTCCACGGTCCGCAGCGTGCTACAACCGGACGTCAAACGTACGTACGCAGGCTATGTCGCGCTACGAGGAACTGTACCAGAAGACGAAGTGTCGTCAAAGACCTGCGAAGCCTTCAGCGAGCGCTTCACCTTCTTCCACGCCCACGGGATTCAGATTCTAGCATATCTCATCCCGGGACATAACGGAACACTGGAGCCGGGGAAACGCCTCATAAACTTCGTATACTACACCAATTTTCCATCTCCTTCTCTCGACGATCCCTCTCCCGAGCTCGTAGAGCTTATGACGGATATAGACGGCAAGCGTCACCGCATTACTATGCCGCCTGGGAGAACGGACCCGAAAGCGTGGGAAAAACAGCGAGAAATCGCGAAAGAGAGACTCCCGCCTCAGTTCGCCGAAATAGTGCGCGCGACGAATAAGCCCTTTGTACAGACTATAACCGACGTCATTAGCCCAGAGAATGAGTTCCTCGGCGGAAAGGTTGTGTTAATTGGTGATGCACTTGCGGGTTTCAGACCGCATACCGTTGCTAGCACAAGCCAGGCTGCCTTCGATGCCATGATTTTGGCCGATATGATTGAAGGTAAGGTGGAGAGAAAAGAATGGAAAAGGCAGACCATGGCATATGCGAGGGCTATTCAGAAGAGGGGCGTGGATATGGGCAGGCGGAGTCAGTTTGAGGATCTGCCGCTGGAGGAGCACATCCGTGATCGTAATCTGGCGTCGAAACCGAGAGAAGAGGAGGAATGGGCGAGTTCTGAGTAAAGAAGAGTTTTCAATACTCATGCGCTTGCTTCTTTCGATGAAGCGCAGTGCGCACTCATATGAAGATGTTACTGAAGATAGGACCGATATCTTCCTTTACGAAAGAAATATACCACGCTTATTTTCTTAAACAAATAAAACAATTTTACTAATTCATAGATAATCAAGAAAACGAATCACGGGAATCCCCGGCGGAAGTGCTTTACGCCGTCGGGGCATATTTCTCCGAATTAGTGTGCTGAAAAGGACGGAGGACGAAGGACGGATCATAACACCTAGCATAACACCTAGTAGAAAGGTGATGAATGTAAAAACTGTTCCCCATTCGTCCGAAAAGTCCAGTCCGCAATGAGTTGTTCATGAAGCCTCTGTCGCATCGCTAACTTTATGAGGCCAGGGATTGTGGTTTACTTACACCTATCACAAGCGAGATGGTACGGCCGTAGCGTACTCGGCACACCAAATTCTAATCGATCATCCTCTGCTATCCCAAATAGCTATGAAGCGTACAACGTAAAGCCTATGAAGTTGTAACGTGATACAGACGTGATACATAACTAAGGCCGTACGTTCGGAGTTCTGATTCTCCGAAGCCCGCTACAGCATGACCACATGTATACAAATAGCCCCTTCACCCCGTGCATTAAACATAATCTCAAAAGCCGACAATTACCTCTAAAGTAACAATTATTCTATCAACTCTCGTAAACTTCCTACAATGAAGGCTATTCGCGTTGTGAAGCCCGGCCACGCCGCCGTAGTTGACGCCGACATCCCCAAAATTCCCTCCCCGGCACACGTTCTTATCAAAACCGTTGCCGTGGCCGTCAATCCCACCGATTGGAAACACGTCGAGAACGAAACCGAACCCGTAACAGTGGGCTGTGATTTCAGCGGCATCATAGAAGAGGTCGGGACTGATGTCACAGACTATAAGAAAGGAGATCGTGTGTGGAGCGCTGTGCACGGCTGCAATCCGCTACAGCTAGAGAGCGGAGCCTTTGGAGAGTACATAATCGCGAAGGGTGCACTGATAAATAAAATCCCCGAAGGAAGGAGTTTTGAGGAGATGGCGACGCTAGGAGTGGGTGTTATTACGGTGGGACAGGGTCTCTATCAGTCGATGGGGTTGCCCCTTCCTGATTCTCCTGCGAAGGAGAAATTCCCGGTTTTGATATATGGTGGGTCTTCAGCGACGGGTGCGATGGGAATTCAATTTGCAAAGCTGTGAGTACTGTCTCCATTTTTTCCACTCCACACTTACCCTCTTTGGGCAAAGCTAAGAAATCTGGGGTTGTAGATCCGGCCTCGAAGTCCTAACAACATGCTCCCCATCCAACTTCGACTACGTAAAGAGCTTAGGCGCTGACGCAGTCTTCGACTACAACTCGCCAACCTGCGCGGCCGACATCCGCGCCCATACCAACAACAAACTGTACTACGTCTGGGATACCATCGGCACGCCCTCCTCATATGCCATCGGTGCTTCATGTCTCTCTTCATCCCCTCCTGCAGGCCAAAAAATGCACTATGGCACAATCAACCCTCCACCTGAAGCCGGAATCTTGAGCGATGATGTAGCCGTAACTTTCACCCTCGGCTACTCATGCCAAGGCGAGGCCTGGGAAATGGGGCCATGGAAGTTCCCAGCGAGTCCAGAAGACTACGAGTTCATAGTGAAGTGGATGCCGACTACACAGAGACTTCTTGCAGAGAGGAAGTGGAAGCCGCATCGGCAGGAGGTGAGAGAGGGCGGGCTTGAGGGTGTTTTGGGAGGGCTGGAGGATTTGAAGCAAGGCAAAGTCAGTGGGATGAAGGTTGTGTTTAGAATTGGAGAATCTTGAAGGAGAAGAGGGAGCAGTTGTTGTTTTAAGGCGCATAGTTACATATTTTCTTAGCATAGTGTTCTACTTATCTGTTTATAGCGTGTATGCTTATCTATATTACGAAGCTTGGTCAGATTCATATTTTGTCAAAATGTGAATGTCAAGGGCAAATTAACAATGAAACAGGATTTGCTCGGGGCTTTGGGATTAGGTTGTTGATGAGAATAGCTATGGGAATAGTGGAAGGGCGCAAGGGCGTTGAATGTATCTTTTAGGTATACTTTCTGCAGGGATGGCTCGGATCACCGCTAATTGTGATCGGAACAGAATGCAAATCTCTTGTAGAACCCTTAATTTCAGGATATATGAAGCTTGCGATGGAGAAGAACATCATGTGCGACGTCGTATCTCGGGTTTCGGGAGTCGTATTTTCTAAGGTAGTGGATGTTATGAATGGGGAAAGTAAATGACAATGTCTGATTGGCCGCCTGTAGGTTTTGAGGTTCCGCCGACAGGCAATGAAAGCACTATTCATTCAGACAAACATTCTCTATGCAATCATATTTTTCCATTCTATCCAGACCTATAACTAGGGTGTCGCAAATAGAAATCAATAGCTAATTGGAAGTTGAGCGAAGATCATCCGGGAGCATGAGTAGTAAAGTCTGGGCAACCTGCAGCTACTTGCACTAATGAGTAGTAGGCTGCCGCCCCTTGTAAGACTCATCAAGCTTTTTCTCAACGTCCACTTCCCCACATCCTTTACATCTCTTGTCTTTGTATATCTACGCTGTGTATCTTATTTATTCGTTACCTTTGTCTCCTAGCCAAATGGAAGGTGAGCTGGAAATGACCGTTGGTCCGGTCAGTCAGGCCCCGCTTGAATCCCAGAAAACACCCGAACCCCAACCTTCCCAACCTCATATCGAGGGCGAACATGATCAGCACGTCCGAGCGGACCGAGAAATGTCTCTTCCTGAGGCCGAAGTCAAGCAGAGAAGCACGTGGCGCCTTATTGCCATTGTACTTGCGCTTTTTGTATGTAGTTCCAGGCTGGGCTGAAAAAGACCTCTAGCCGAAACTCTCTCTCCCATGCGCTGAGATATCTACACAGCTCTCACTATTCGTAGCAGCTCTAGATGCAACAATTGTTGCAACTGCCGCCCCCACGATATCCAGCGACCTCCAATCCGCAGCAGGATATACCTGGATTGGAGGAGCCTATCTTCTCGCAACTGCCGCTTCGGGTCCTATCTGGGCAAAATTCTCTGATATATGGGGTCGGAAGACGATCATTTTGTCAGCGCTTGCGATGTTCTTTGCGTCGTCTGCCGTGTGCGCTACCGCGAAGACTATGGAGGCTCTCATCATTGGGCGGTCGTTTCAGGGTGCCGCTGGAGGTGGACTAATCTTGCTCGTTCATGTTTGTATCAGTGATCTGTTTAGTATGAGGTAAGTGAGGTATTTGAAACTTTATACCGGTGTTACTCCAACTAAACCATATCTGTAGACAGCGAAGTCTTTTCATGGGCCTCACAGAGGGCATCTGGGCTTTAGCCGGAGGCATAGGTCCAATTCTCGGGGGCCTCTTTGCCTCTCTTGTCTCTTGGAGATGGTGTTGTAAGTCTTTATATGATGTCAAGATGGGTATTTGCTTGCTAACTAGCAAGTCTATATCAATCTTCCAATTAGTGGCCTCGCTTCAGGCTTGATACTTCTCTTCCTAGATATCAAGCACGAGGACACATCTTTTCTCGAAGGAGTCAAAGCCGTTGACTGGTGGGGCATCTTCACATTTCTCGGCTTTACTCTCATGGTTCTCCTCGGTACGTTTATACCACTACATCTGTAATCATGCGTACTAAGTTTTGAGCCCAGGTCTCGACTTCGGTGGTGTCATTTTTGCGTGGGACTCTGCGAAAGTCATTGCACTGCTTGTCGTTGGAGGGATGATGATTTTCGGATTTGTTTATAGCGAGAGCCGGGTTGCCAAATATCCTCTAATTCCCATGGAGTTATTCAAACAGAAAACGAATGTTGCGGCTTTTTTTGTAACGTTCTTACACGGCTTCGTAAGTCTCCCTCCCTTTTGTATCACGAGGTTTTCTCTTAACGACGGTTATCAGGTTTTCATTGGCGCCGAATATTATATGCCACTCTACACGCAATCCGTACTCGAAGCCTCACCCCTAACATCCGGCCTCATGCTACTCCCTTTCATTGTCATGGGCGCATTTGCTGGAATAGCAGGAGGCATCTTCATCCACCGCACCGGCCGCTTCCGCGAGCTAATCTGGGTGGGCACGATCCTCCTCTGCCTCGGCTTTGGCCTATTCATCTCTTTTAGTGCAAACACCGGCAAAGCAACCATCATTGGCTGTCTGGTAATTGGCGGCATTGGCTCCGGACTCCTCTTCGAGCCCCCTCTCATCGCCGTGCAGAGCCAGGTCCTCCAAAAAGATGTTGCGACTGCGACCTCCACGCTCAATTTCATTCGCAACATCGCGCTCACCTTCTCCATCATCATCGGCGGCACCATTTTCCAGAACTCGATGGATGCCCAGGCCGCACATCTCGTTGCTGCTGGGCTTCCGAAGGATCTACTCGTCCTTATGTCTGGCAAAAATGCGGCTGCAAATGTCATGTTGGGGAGCACGCTAGAGAACCCGGCGTGGAGACTTGCGATCAAAGAAAGCTTTTCGTGGGCTATCCGTAACATGTGGATCTTGTACACGTCTTTTGGTTTTCTGGGAGTTGTGGCGAGTGTATTTGTTAGCGAGTCGCATTTGACGACTGATCACACGGAAACGGTGACGGGGCTGGTTAAAGAAAAGGTGCCGGCAATTGTGAGTGTGTGATTTAAGAATCGAGGCTTGAGGTGAGGGGTTGGTTTCATGGGCTGGTCTTGTGGTTTGGACTTTTGCGGTTTGCAATTTTGGCTTGCCTTTCTAGCGAAAAGCTCAGTTCGCGCAGTGAGATGGAAAAGATTTCTTTTTCCTTTGTTGAAGGGATGAGACCGGTATCCATCTACTACTAGCCATCTACTACTGGATTTCGGGGATTCTCTGGAGTAGGAACGTAACCAAGGTGCGATATCATGGATAGTTATATTGTGAGAATAATCTCCAGACCTACTACACAAGGCT
Organism: Melanomma pulvis-pyrius CBS 109.77; assembly: GCA_010093585.1. Classification (NCBI taxonomy): domain Eukaryota; kingdom Fungi; phylum Ascomycota; class Dothideomycetes; order Pleosporales; family Melanommataceae; genus Melanomma; species Melanomma pulvis-pyrius. The sequence goes on from MU001869.1 coordinate 26,274, forward strand.
GAAGAATACAATCTTTCTTGTGTCATTCATCGCTTGCTATCTGTCACTTGTCGATGCAAGATTGCATGTCTTTACGTAGTACTTGTACAACGAAACTGTGATCATCCGTGAAATTTGCGCATAGACTGTTTTCGTGCTGTACGAATTCGAGAGAAGTTTGAGGACGTGCAGCAGTCGCACGAGAAAGGATTACCTGCGCAGATGTGCTAAGCGCGCACATGCAATTTATCAGTGAGCATTGCCTTGTGAATATGACACATGTAGACGGGGACACAAAATCCACATGTTACCAATATTTGCTGCATTTCCCTGTTTCTCGTTAGCACCGTGCGTCGATTCCGCTCCAGTCACATTCCCTGAAGGCTTATTCATCGTCGTCGTATCTACCTTAAAATAGCGAAGTCAGGTTTCGGCAACAGAAGGTCGGGATAAAAACCCGAGCAGCTAGAGGATCTGCTTACGTAGAATCGAACACTGCTCTGGACTTATTCCCTCATTTTCGGAGAATAGCGACGTCATGCTGCTGCTTATGGTGCATATTTGTCTCACAAACCACGCAGATAAAGTTCTTGATAGGCAAAGTCTTCCATGCCTCTGTTACACCCCAATACAAGATTTTGCAATCAAACACGAGCAGTCCGCGTCTCAGGCGAGGTGACTTTTAACGTGAATTTTTCTGTGGGTCCCGTTTTGTGAATCATGCAACTAATCGGTGACAGACATCAAACAAGATCCAATGCGGGCGAGGCGAACTTGGCATGCACAGGGCGCTCGACGGGCGTCACAGTGACAGAATTCGAAGTGATGATATCCAAGCACGCAATGCCTATGTCGGCGCTGCTACCTTGTGGATCATGCCGCATACAATCCGGGGTAATCTTGCCATCTCATACGTCGTATTCCAACGGCGTCGTGTCTGCGTGTGGCTGCAGATAACTTGCATGAGCCGTTGAAGAAGAGCCTGAATGACGGGGTGGCCGAACACGGGTTGAGAGGATTTGGCCGTGTTCCAGCTCCATGTAGGACGAACTGAAAGAGGACATCTCAGCTGACGATCCTGGGTTGGTACGGGCAGGTCCCGATAGTACTGATATGTATACGAGGACGGCGAAGGCTTCCTTCGCCCGCTATGCATCTTTGCTGACGATCGCTGCCGGAGTGGGTGGCCACGGGCGGAAGCGATTCCCACCGGCTGACTTGGCACGAGAAGACTGGCAGGCTCAACAGACTGAGCAGGCCTCAAGGGTTGGCGAAGGCTTGCCTGCGACATCAGGAGCTTATCTGCGATCTGTTTTGGCGTGCGGGAGTGTCCGTTGGCCATGACGCCTTTCGCTGAATCCTTCCCGCGCGCAGACCGACACGGGTGGAGTGTGCGTTCACAGCCAAGACCCCCACGCGGCGACCCTCCGCCTTCCGCTTCCAACGATGAATAAAGACCGCTGTAGTGGCACCACCCCTCCACTCCATCTATCACCTGTCGACTGTCCTTTCACCCCGCTTTACCTGTATCCTTGGATCCACTGGGGATCTGGTGCGCTGGGCCACTGGACACCATGTTCGCAACCTTTAATCCCAACATGGACGCCCGGAGCAAGAATGGCAGCGGTGCCGCATCGCAAGCGCCGACCCGACACAAGCGGAACGTCGCTGCGAGAGCCTGTGATCGCTGCCGAGCGAACCGGATCAAGTGCGACGAGGACCAGCCCTGCAAGCAGTGTCGCGTTCGAGGCCTCGACTGCTGCAAGGGGCGCCCAAGGCCGAATCCAGGTCGCCATTCACGTGACTTGTCGCCATCGCGCCCCGGCGAAGGACAGCAGCGGGCCCAGGAGCTGCCCGCCGCATCCATGCCCACGCCTCCTGACTCCATCGAGGCCAGCGCCGCCATGCAGAAGCCGAGCGAACAGCAAACGAAGCGGCACTGGCTGGGCTTCTGGACGCCAAACACAAACATGGGCGAGCCGCAATATTATGGCCCCACGGCCCTCAAATTCTTCATACATCGCGTCGGGAGCCATCTTGAATCGAACATCAATCAACCACAACTGAGCGAGGCGCTACAGGCCATCCTCCCTCTCGACCAACAACCCGCGCCCAACAGCCAGTTCCAGACGGACGAGCCCCTGACTCGCCGTGAAGAGCAGGCTCTCCTGAATCTGTTCTGGCAGTCGTACCATTCCATCTTCCCCATTCTGGACGAGGACGAGCTCAGAGATCATTACAACTCATTATGGCCAGCGTCGGGTTCGTCGCCCGTAGAACAGGCGCGCAGATCTTCTGCGCTAGTCGATATTATCCTATCACTATGCATGCAGTACAGCTCGGCAGCCACCGGATCTGGCGCTTCGCTCTACGAAAGATGCCAGAGGCGTCTGCGAAACGACGTTAGCGGGCCCTCAATATCAGCCCTACAATGCCACATCTACTCCGCCATCTACCTCATCAACACTTCATCATTCACTTTAGCACATGCGGCACTTTCAGTCGCCGTGCATATTGCTTTCGCCCTCGGCATCAACCACGAGCCCCCAGGATGGGTACCTGACTCCCGACGGCGCTTGCGGCGTCGCCTGTGGTCGTCCCTTTTCCGACTAGATTCATTATTCAGCCTTACCCTTGGTCGACTTCACCTCATCCGCAATTCGGACAGCACTCTCGAGTTTTTCGAGAACGACCATCAAGAGACGACAGCCAAAATTACTACAGCTCCAATATATGAAGATATCACCTGGGAAAGCTATCACGGCCAGACTCTTAGCCTATTCGCTTCAATACGAGACATTTCGGCATCCTTTCATTCCAAATGCAATGATATTATGGCTACCAACTCACTCACCTCGATATATTCAAACCCGAAACTTCTGGAGACATGTGCATCTCATTTGCGCCAAAATGTGGTGTCTCTCCAAGCTTGGGTTAATGCGGTACCATCGCCTCTGCGACTACATCGTAAAGATTCTGGTGACACATTTTCTGCAGGAAGAAGTCAGGTCGAATTCGATGCCTTGGCTCCTCTTTGGTTGCAGCGTCAGCGTGTACTACTGGAATTGTTGTATCACAATACCCTTCAATGTCTATACCGCACGTTCATACGGTTTCCTTCTCTGGACGGAGGCCCAGAATCATTCGGACCAACTCTCACGACAACATCGGATAGCAACGCTGTGTCCGCACTCAATCACGCTATAGCAGCCATCCATATTATCCATCAGACTCTGACCGAAACGGATTTATTCAACACGTGGCATAGAGCATACCAATACCAGTGGGAAGCCACCGCTACGATAATTGGTTTCACCCTCGCTAGGCCTTTGTGTCCTTTTACTATTTCAGCAAAAAAGGCAATCAACACCTCGATACTGTCATTTGACATATTTGCTTCAAACGGAATCGCGGCGGCGGCGAACGCGGCACAAATCACAAGAGATCTGAGTACGAACGCGATTGGTAACATGCAAAATTCAGAGTCCCCATCGCAGGACCCAAATTCGACATCATTTACCCCGCAGACAGCACGACAGATGGGTAATGTGATGATGACGACCCCGCAACAGCTACAGAGCCCAGCCAGTCCGGCTACATCTTTGAGTCATGGACCGCCATTTCAGCTTAATAATGCCATTAATCCGATGATGTTGCTCGACGCAAATCAGCAGAAATTTGATGGATTGGGTGCGTCTTTTTCTGAGTCTGTTGCAATCAGCTCGGCACCAATGGTAGTAGATCCATTGGCAGATGTGATGAACTTTGATATGCAGAATATCGAGGGTTGGGATCCGAATGTGGGCGTGTGGTTTGGCGAGCTAGGACAAGGTTAGACTTGGGACTCTTTCGTATTGTTTGAGGCGAAAGGTGTTATAATTTCATATCTATAATGTGGAATTTGTATATTCTGCACTCTTCTCTAGATGAGGAAAGGAAAGTTCATAACGAAAAGGAAAGATATTCAAAGCCCAACACCGTATGCAGACGTGCCCTTCCATACCAAATCTCAATTCCCAGTCTTTTCAACAAACCAGCCGACAAGATGACTAACCGTTGGACAGCTCCACGTCAAAGTTGGTGGTACCTTCACGCCCAAGTTCTTTTGAAGCTGGGACCGTAAGCTGACTGTCATCACGCTATCAACACCGAGATCGGCCAGCGGGGCTTTCGAATCCACCTCATCACTGTTACCCAAATGAAGCACCTTGGCAACACATTCCCGAATGCGTTCATCAAAGTACGCTTTTCGCTCTGGAATACCAGTGGGAATTTCCTTCCCGCTAGCCGCCGGGGCTGCTGAACCAGACGACACTGCAGCCTGCTTGCGGGGCGCAATGTCAGCCAGCATCGGACTTGGGAGGGGCTCGTCAGCCTCGAGCGCCAAACTGCGTAGCACAACTGCATGGTCCATATCGTAATTGGCGATGTGCAGCCAGGCTCGGAACGCCTCGTCGCGCGTGACGTCAGTGATGCCCTTGCTTGCGAGTTCCGCATTGATGAAATCGGTGCTTGCTGCCATTCCCAGGCCACGCCAGCTGGTCCATTGCACAGCCATGGTGTTATCGCCTTGGCCGCGACGGTAGGTTGCCATGGAGTCGAGGAAAGCGTTGCCAGATGCATAGGAAGCTTGGCCTGGGAATCCGAAGAGCTGACCGCATGATGAGAAGAGCATCATGAAGTCCAGCGTCCCAACAGGAAACGCGGAGTGCAGAGTCAGGGTTCCGGACACCTTCGGAGCAAGCACTCGTTGGAAGGAGGACGCTGTAGTTTCCATGACAAGTCCATCCTCTAGCACACCAGCTCCATGTACAACACCAAGGATTGGAGGTAGTTGTGCCTGAGCGATGGCCGCCTTGAGATCGACCACTGCCGAAGATGACGAGATGTCGACCGCGAGCGGGTATACAACTGCTCCAGCGGATTCAAGAGCCTGAATCCGCTTGATGGTAGATGCCGACGAAGAAGAAGAGGAAATTGCAGCAGACCACTCGCTCCGTGGCGGCAAAGCACGACGAGAGACGAGCATCAGTCGACGAGCACCTTGTTCTACAAGGAAGTCGGCCACCTCAAGGCCGAGAGCACCTAGGCCACCTGTGACCAAGTATGTGCCCTCAGGTCGAATATTGATGCCTCGCTGTTCCACAGAGGGGAAGAGATTTTCGCGAGGAAGAGAGCGAAGGCGGGCGACACGAGGAATACCATCAATCATTCGAATATTGTCCGCGTCCCGGACATATTTCATAGTCTCCAGTGGGAAGATGGGCGCTTCGAGATCAATCAGTCCGCCCCAAATTTCAGGGTGTTCGGATGCAATGATCCTGGTGAGGCCATGGAGCGGTGATTGCGCCAGAGCGAGCGAGGACTCGCTCGAGGATACGCGGTCGGTGAGAACGAATACCTTGGTGGAAAGACCGGAATTGACAACGAATTTGACAATGTCCAGAAGCTCCATAATGTAGGACTCTGCGGCTGTCTGGAGAGGTTCCATAGCGGAGATGTGACCCGGAACATACACGATGACCGTGTCTTTCTTTCCCACGACATCGCTAGTGTTCTGCGTCGAGAGTTGCCCAGCACTAGTCAGTAGAGTCACAGATTGGACTCTGCTGTCAAGAGAGGTTGTGTATTTCTCCGCAAGTGCCGGGTCACCGGAAACTAGGACCACGTTTTGAATCTCCAGACGCTGTTCGCTATATGTAGCGGGCGGCCATGCGAGCTGGTGAACGAGGCTCTCCACACTGCCACTTACACCAATTGTGCCTTCGATTTCGGAGAACCTCATTGACTCAAATTTGGCTAGCAATGCTCCGTCTTCGCCGAGGATACTGACGTTAACAGCAAGGGCTGTATCCGTCGTCTCTTCAACGTAGAGCCAGCCAATCTTAGGAGGAGGTTCATCGCTATAGACGGTAACACGCTCTATTTGTGCTGGCATGCGAAGACGCGGCTTGTCCATGAAAATGGTAGACCCAACTGAGGTAGCAGCATCGAAAATTGGAGCCCAGGAGTGGGCATCCCAAGGTAATGCAGATCCAGCGGGGGCATCTGGAGCGACATCCACACGAGCGATCATCTCCTTCAGATTTCCGACGTGCTCAGTGATGGCCCAGGGGAATCCCATGGCGGACACTCCAACCTTGTCGAGATAGTCGATGCTGAAGTTGTTCGCCAACTTGGTGTCGATGCGCGCCTGGATCGCTTCGACGTCGAGTCTTTGCAGGGGCTGAGTTTCATGATGCTCTAGAGCCCACTGGCTAGTCGTGTGCGTCAACCACGGGGCATCGTCTTGTTCCGCGCCTTCTTGCACCAGACGAGAGCAGATCTTGACGTTGCCCGGGTTGACAACGACTTGCATGTCACGAGGCTGGCTAATTGCAACAGGTACGCGGAGAACGATATTGGTTAGACTCTTCGCTCCAGTGGCGTGCAGAAACGTGTTCACAAGAGCAGCGGCAGGTACGATTTCGGATCCATGCAACGGATGGCTTCCAGGGAAGGGTTTTGTCTGGTCGTCAATCCTCGTCGTATACAGGACCGTGCTCTCGCCTGCAATGGCAGTCCGCTGGCCGAGAAGTGTATGTTTTTCGACGTCGTGAGTAGTGACAATGCTCAGTGGGCCCGTCTCGATCGTTCTCCAGACGTCTTTGTGGGACCAGGTTGTCGTCTGGAGTTCGGTACTCCATGCCCCCTTCATTTGATTCTTCCAGTTCACGGGGGCCCCGCGGCAATGGAGTTGAGCAATGCTGTGGAGGATCATCTTCTCGGCAGGCTTGTTTCGAGCCATGGTGTTGACGACGCTAAAGTCTTCGATGCCCTTGTCCATCAGTGTTTCGCTGATGGAATGTGCGAGGATGGGATGCGAAGAGACTTCCAAGTAGAGTCGGAAACCGTCTTCTACCGCGGCATCGACAGCCGAAGTTAGTCGGACCGGCTGGACCATATTTCGTGTCCAGTACTCGATGTCTCGAAGTGATTGAGTCCGAGGATCAGACATCGACGTCGAGTACAGCGGTACAGTTGGCTGCTGGGGTGCAATAGAGTTCGTGAGTGCACTGCTGAGATCATCCCGGAGGGTCTCGAGCATGGGATGATGGAAGGCGATGTCGGTCTTCACGTTGAAGGCTTTGACTCCCTGTGCTTTCAATGTTTCTCCAAACGCCGAGACAGCCTCCTTGGCGCCGGATACAACGCATGACGACGGAGACGAATATATGGCAATGGCCAGATCCTTTCGCTCACTCAGCAGTTCTTGTACCTCTGCGGAAGGAAGATTGACCAAGATCATAGCGCCAGAGCCTGCAACGCGGCCGTAGAGTTTCGCTCGTCGAGTAACTATCAGTGCACCCTCTTCCGGAGTGAGACAGCCAGCCGCAACCGAAGCGGCAATCTCTCCCACGGAGTGGCCGATGATTGCATCTGGATTGATTCCCTTGGACCTAAGGACTGAGGTAAGTCCTACCTGCATGATGTAGGTCAGGACCTGAACCTGTGTCGAGGACTCGAATTCTCCGGTCGTGAGCGCATGCACGGCCGAGAAGCCGTCCATCTCTGCCTGCACGATTGAATCAAGAGGGGCAATGGCGTTGTAAAAGTTAGGGGTCTTGATAAGTTCCTTTGCCATCTTCTGCCATTGAGCTCCGTGTCCGGAGAAGACCCAGACAACATCTTTGCGGGCGTCGGATCCAAGCACGCGTCCGGATGTCGTCCACTCGTTCGACGAACCTTCGGTGAAGGCTTTGAGAGTAGAAGAGGCGTCTTCATGGTCATCCACTACAAAAGCTGCGCGGTAATCGTGATGGCCACGACGCGTGCTTAGGGTGGTGGCAATGGAGGCGAGAGTATGTTCTTTTCCCTTGGAAGAGATCCACGACTGCTGCGTACCGGCTTGGATCGCAAGCCGCTTTTCCTGAGGCGCCGACACAAGTAGGACTTGTGGCTGGTGGTTATCGTCGATGTCTTCGTTTGTTGGGAACGGTTCCGGCCCAGCATACTGCTCAATAACAGCATGCGACACCGTGCCCCCATAGCCGTAGCTACAGATACCAGCACGTCGGACGCCATCTTCTTCGGGCCATTCGCGTGTGTCTTGGACCACCTGGACTCCGGATTCTTTCCAATTGATTCGAGAGTTCAGCTTTGTGAGATTCGCTTGTGGTGGCAAAATCCCCTTGTTGACTGCTAGACTGGCTTTGATGAAGCTCGCAGCTCCAGCACCAGCTTCGAGATGTCCAATGTTGGGCTTGACGGAGCCAATGAAACATGGCTCGTCACGATCTTGGCCGTAGACGGCGGATATGGCGGACACTTCGGTTGGGTCGCCGAGTGGGGTGGAGGTTGCGTGAGCTTCGACATAGCCGACTGTCGAAGGGTCGATTTTGGCGAATTTCAATGCTTTGTTGGCAACGAGCTCCTGAGCCTTCGCATTTGGAGCCATGATGCCGTTGGTGCGACCATCTTGAGCGACAGCAGTCCCTCGGAGGACGGCAATGATATTGTCACCGTCTTTGATAGCATCCGACATACGCTTTAGGATGACGATTGCCGCACCCTCGCCTCGGCCATAACCATTGGCTGAGTCGTCGAATGATCGGCACCTGCCCTCTTTCGAGGTGGCTCCAGCCTTGTCCAGGACACTAGTCAGTCCTGGACCACATAGAGCATTGACGCCTCCCGCAATAGCTATCTAAAAACAATGTCAGCCCTAAGAACAAAACATGAGAAACAGATTAGGTCTTGCCTTGGACTCGCCACCAATAATGGCTTGAGCTCCGTGGTGAATGGCCACCAGCGATGAAGCACAAGCAGCATCAACGGCTGTACTAGGACCCATCAAGTTCAAATGATATGAGACTCGATTAGGAACTCCGCAATAGGCCGTACCGATGCCCATCCAGGGCTCCACGCTAGGGAGGTCTTCCAGAAGTAATTTCGAATAATCGTCGGAGTTCACACCCATGAAGACTGCGGTATCCGACCCCGAAAGGCTTTGAGGAGGAATACCCGCGTTCTCAAGTGCTTCCCACGTGACCTCCAGCGTGACACGCTGCTGGGGGTCCATCTGCTCAGCCTCTTTAGGCGAAATGCCGAAGAAAGCTGCATCGAAGGCCTCAAGGTCGTCGAGGAAGTAACCGCGTTTTGTGGTTTGCTCGAGGACTTTGCTGTTGCGGGCGTCGCGCCGGTGGTACGGCTCCCATCGTTGGCTGGGGATTTCACCCGAAGTATCGGTTTTGTTCAGAATGGTTTCCCAGAGATCTTCGGCGGAGTTGTTGCCACCAGAGACGCGGCAGGACATGCCGATGATGGCCACATTACGGCCGGTGTCCTTCGAGGGTTAGAGATCGGGGGTCATTTCAGGGAGGAGGATTTGCTTACAAAGTCGTCACTGACATCAGTGAAGGGAGTGTCATGGCCAGTCCGAGGCCTCTCCCATGAAGGAGTAGATGACCCCGATGAGGATGCTTTACCGTGTTCAGTCATGATGAATGTCTGTACATCGGCAGTTGCGAGAAGCGAGGTTGAGAATAGAGGGAGGACTGGAGTGGGAATAACGTTTAAGTAGACTGAAGCTACAGAACGGGGTATCAGAGTGATGTAGAGAGAGAAGCCCAAGCTGATTATAAGGAGAGGTAAAGGTAGGAGGTTGCTGAGGCTAGAGGCTAGGTGATGGAATTTCTCTGTAGGCTTTCATTTGCTGATTGAAAGTAATATTCTAGCATTTCCACCCTTCTCGTCGCTGCCCTTTATACCTTGGTACGGTCTCGTATATATTCAGACTACTGTAGTAGTATTTTCTCAAAACCCCTTCAGGCTACAGTCATCTCAACACTCAACCTTCCTGACGTAACCAAGGTACTCCGGCCTACATTTTGAAAATGATCGTCAACCTCCTTTGAATCTGTCGGAGTTGCAAGTTGGGTAATACTATGGTCGATCAGGCAGTTTCAAGCAATCTCAGCTGGACTATCGCGCTCAAGATACATCTTTCTGGTCGATTTCGAAATATGCCGTGTATATTGGCGCCGTGTTCGCCAGCCCTTGTTTCCATTTTCAAGTCTCGGACGTGTGACTCGGGGGTTTTGATTGTAGATCCAGTAATCTGTTAGCCACAGAAGAACAGTATCTCTCTAGTTAACGTAATATGACGTCGGCAGCGGCATAACCCCATTGTGCAATTCAGCCGCACTATGTCTCATTCAGTAATTAGCTATACTTGCGCTGGAAAGCTTGTGTTCGGGAGGATTCGGGAGGTCCGTGCCGTGAACAACGCACGGACGGTTCCTACTCCTCTACCGAAACGCTTCGAATGCGATTGCTATGAGATCATCGCTCGATGTTTCCACATAGGGGGAGAGCGAATTTCAATCTTCGATAGGTGCCACGGCGGTAATCTGGGACCTGGCGTTCGCGTCGGACTTCTGAATGCGGTGTCCGAAGGATCTTCCGCCGTTTCGTGGGGCTTGCCATTTCTGTCGCTCGTTGGATTGATTGACATTTAGCTGTCGATCGCATGCACGCATCGGGTTGCATTGGGATGTTGTTGGGCAAATCCCGCACAAGAAATTGAATTGATGTAGAATCTTGAACGGAGGAATTAGGTCAAGGGCAACTCCCACTTATCCAACTTGTCGTTCTTCACTTTTCCCCAGTGCCCTTCTCCTCAACCGTAATTTGACATCAAAGTATACGCCAAAATGCCAACTCTCTACACTCCAGTTCCCATCATTCCGTTCCACAACTCGGCGGGACAGACCGAGATTAAGAAGTGAGTTCTAATTGAAATGTCGTTTCTACGGCATACGCTAACCACCAAATCATCAGATTCGGAGGGCTTCTCACCTCAGAGTTCCGCGAGCCACAACCGGGTCGCTCGTTTTCTATGAGCCAAACCTACCGCCACACCGTCGAAGGGCCAATCCCCGACAACCTCCGCGCTCTCATCAATTCTCCACGTCGTCCCAAAGGTCCGCCGATGCATTTCCACCAGTTTCAGACCGAGTACTTTAAAGTCGAGTACGGGATCTGCGTCGTCGAAATCAACGGTGTACCGCAAATTGTGACGCCTGAAGACGAAGAAATCAGTTGCAAGGCGGGGAACATTCACCAGTTCTATATCCACCCGGATAGCCCTGAGAAGATGACAGTGCTTCTGAGCGCGAGCGATCCGGGCATTGATTATCAGCTCGATCGAGTGTTCTTCGAGAACTGGTACGGGTATTGGCACGATGCATTGCTGTATCGTGGCGGCTTGGATTTAATCCAGACATTGCAAATCCATGATGCAGGCGACCACTACACGCCAGCTCCAGCATGGATGCCCTTCCGCCGTTTCTTCGGCTACTGGGCCTGCGTCATCATCGGGCGCTGGATCGGTGGCCTACTTGGCTACAAACCCTTCTTCAAAGAATATACAACGGATTGGGATTTTGCAGTTGCGAAGATGAAGGGCAATTTTTGGACAAGGCGGAACGTGCAGGACAGCTATGTCGCGAAGAAGCCTTGGGACGAACAGGTCAAGTTGAGTGCGGCGCCGAAGCCCACGAATGCGGACTATGAGGCCTTGGTCACTGATATGACGGAGGGGTTTCGGAAAAAGCATGAGGGGAGTGGAGCAAATGGAAATCTGCAAGTGAACGGATATGGGCATGTGAATGGGAATGGGCAGACAGCGAAGAAGAGGGTTGCGTAGTGTGACGCAGTCTGTAGCACAAAGTCGAGAATGGTGCGTTTTTAGTGGTACGCTAGATAGAACAACCCTGCGTTTTGAATGGCACGCTAGTATTTGTGTATTTACCATATAGTGCACCGTGACACCGTGACACTGCGACACTGCGACACTGCGACACTGCGACGTGGGACGCGATGACGTAAAAACGGTCTTTCGGGAGTTGATATAAATTCCTTGATTGTAATGCATATGCAGACTGGATCAACCACTGCAATACGAAAAACAAGGTAGGCTTTAGCGAAAATCTCGGACATCCCCATGCGGAAATTATAAGATTCCGGTCAGACCAGAACGTCGGTATCAGATCGTGTTCGCCAACGGTTTCCTAATCCATTAGGAGCGACATACTTGGGGTAACGATGCGCGGAAATGTCCCGCATGAAAGCTTCGGACTTGCTCGAAATCATGCAAGATTATCGCTCTCGGTGGAGGAACACACATGTATGTTTCGTCATCGCTAGAAATTTAAGTGTATTTGAGAAATCAATTGAACGGATTGAAGTTGCAGTTCATCAACAAAAATGATGCTTGATTTAGTTCTTCTCGAAACAGCCTCCAAGGCTGGCAGCGCCGTTATCTTTGCGGGCGTGTCCAGTATCCTACTTGCACTTTGGTCCTTACTAAACATAGGCAAGCGAGAGAAGAATCTCCCCCCAGGTAACTGTCTTTATTCACACGAGAATATCTCCGCAAGTCTAACTTACATAAAAAGGACCACCGACCGTCCCGATATGGGGAAACGAACACCAGATGCCAAAGGCAGATGGCCACTTCCAGATGTCGAAATGGGCTGAACAATACGGCGGCATCTTCTCTCTCAAGCGTTTCCGCAACACAACCATCGTCATCACAGATTGGAAGCTCATCAAAGCCCTCGTCGATAAGAAATCAGCGCTCTACTCCTACCGCCCTGCGTCGAAGGTCGCAGATTTGATAACCGGTGGCGACCACATCCTCATGATGCAATATGGCGAGACATGGCGCACAATGCGCAAAATGATTCACCAGTTCTTCATGGAGTCGCGGTGCGAGAAGGAGCACTGGAAGGTGCAGGAGGCCGAGGCGAGCCAGATGTTGTATGATTTCTTGACTGATCCGGATGCCCATATGAACCATCCGAAGAGGTTCAGCAACAGCATCACGATGTCATTAGGTACGCAACTTAACCCGTATTCATTCTATTTGTGAGTATAGCTAATGGCTGTTGTTGCAGTCTTCGGCTTTCGCACGAAATCCGTCAACGACTCCTACCTCACGCGTCTCTACTCGCTCATGGAGAAGTGGTCACTCGTTCTCGAGACCGGCGCAACTCCCCCAGTAGATTCCTGGACCGTGCTCCAATGGATCCCCGATCGCTTCATGGGGTTCTGGCGGAAGCGCGCGACCGAGGTCGGCGATCTCATGACGGATCTGTATACCGAAGTCCTGCATCGTGTCGAGGAACGTCGCGCCAAAGGCATTCAATTGAGTTCTTTGATGGACTTGGTCCTCGATCAACAGGAAAAGAATAAGTTTGATGAGCATCAGTTGGCGTTTCTAGGTGGGACACTGATGGAGGGTGGGAGTGATACGTCGAGCTCTATCATTCTGGCTATCTTACAGGCAATGACTGAGTACCCTGAGGTTCAAAAGAAGTGAGTTGAATCCGCTCTTATTATATGTTCATGTTTTAATCCATTATAGAGCGCACGCGGAGATCGACGCTGTCATCGGCACCGATAGCTCACCCAAGTGGTCCGACTTCTCCAAACTCCCTTACATCAACATGATCATCAAAGAAGCACATCGCTGGCGACCTGTACTTCCACTTGGTGTTGTGCATGCCCTTTCCGAAGGTATGCATAGTCCATTACTCTATTCCACACTGCAGGAACTAATAATCGTCTACAGAAGATGAATACAATGGCATGCGTCTCCCGAAGCACAGCACCATCATCCTCAACGTATGGGGCATGCACAATGATCCGTCCAAATTCCCCTGTCCCGAAAAGTTCATCCCAGAACGCTATGAAAACCACCCGCAACTCGCACCATTCTACTCCTCGTCCAAGGACTGGGAGGCCCGCGACCATCTCGGATATGGTGCTTCCCGACGTATCTGTCCGGGCATCCATCTCGCCGAGCGAAACTTGTTTATCGCAGTCGCTAAGCTACTTTGGGCGTTCGACTTTAGCAAGAAGGCTGTAGGCGCGAATGATGTTAGCGCTGAGACAGGAAGTTCGCAGGGGTTCATGCATTGCGTCAAGGACTATAATGCAGATATTCGTGTGAGGGGCGAGGAGAGAAAGGATACCATCTTGCGTGAGCTTGAGGCAAGTAAGTCAGTCTTCGAGCAATTTGAGTAAAGCATCGTGACGTGTCGCGTCTGGCAACACAAGGGATATGGAAAGGCATGGGTAATAGAACAGAATTATAAATCCACAATCAAACATGTTTTCCTTTAACGATTATGGATCAATATGAAGTCGATTTTTGATGTCTTTAATTCGAGTTATTGTTGACTTGATCTTGCGTTGCGAGGTGTTTGTAGTGACACTTCGTGTAAAGATAATAGTTGTGTAAGATTTATGACCTGTAACTCAAGTGGGTGTTGTGCGAGAAAGAAACAATAATTAAAGTAGACTCTATGAGGAGAAAGGAGAAACCACAAAGTCTTCGTGGCTGATACCCGTTTGCATTCGTAGTAATAGTATGCGCTTTTAGATCTATTTTAAGCATTTACTGCTTTTTTCTGTTTGCGGGACAACATTATGGCGCTTAAGCACTTACTCGTGGCATATACAGTAGAGTAAAGCTGGGTTGACTCGCTTTCTCTGTCCGGTAACCATGTTTGCATAGTAGACAGGTAAAAACTGAGTAGAGTTAGCTCTCAGTTTAATAGTACGGAAATACAGTCAGGGGCTATTGATCATTTAAGCCCATTTCAAAAACCTCTCCTTAGAACCTCTGCTAAGTATCAAACCTACCCTTATTTCGGACTTTTACAAAAAAGAAATATTAATTAGGAAAATTAAAATCCGTAACTTAGCTTAGAGTCTCTCGATTTCCTTTCCTGAGATATTAATGCCCAGTATACCCGGTTGGGCTACTGATAGTTTCTCGCGCGTCTGCGTGGCTGCCTCTCTGACTACTCTCTAATTTTGATACACACACACACACACACACACACAAGCAATTAGTTCCTCTAAATTAGATGCTACCCTAGTAAGTAGCTAGCAAAACATCTAAACGTATCATTTATCGTTAAAGCTACTGGGCCTAATTTTGACCTCCAACAGAGGGCTATACACTATACCAAAAAGATCTCATACTCACTACAACCTCTAACTCTAAGCTTCGACTGAGAATGGCACCATAAAATCGTTGGTGTTATAAAATGTCAGATAAAGATTAAATAATTGGTCTGAAATTTGAAAGACGAAACATACGACAACGCAATTCTTTAATCTAATTGTAGCCTATCGAATCCATAAAATCCAACTGAAATGCAGATTCCCCTACAAACCATCTATATACCTATCTACACGCACCCTCTTTAGGGCCAATCCCCCATCATCTCACCCCCCTCCCCCAGTTATTTCTACATAATTAAGCTAATATATCTTCTGCAATAAGTTCCGCCAACGCATCTACAAAAATCAGTCTCCACACTCACGTAAAGCCATAGAATTGCACTTACAAATCGTAGTCATC
The DNA here is from genome assembly GCA_010093585.1 of Melanomma pulvis-pyrius CBS 109.77. Taxonomy (NCBI): domain Eukaryota; kingdom Fungi; phylum Ascomycota; class Dothideomycetes; order Pleosporales; family Melanommataceae; genus Melanomma; species Melanomma pulvis-pyrius. Next base: position 41,674 of record MU001869.1, read on the forward strand.
GGGTGACCAGCAGGTAGCAGCGGGAAGATGCTCGTGTCCACTACCCTCAAGCCCTCAACACCATATACCCTTCCCCTTGTATCAACAACGGCTTTCGGGTCGGACGATTTACCCATGGCATCTGTACACACCCAAGTATCTATGATTAGCTGCATTCTCGTGACGTCGCGGCAGAGAATATCCAGGGATACCAGCTAGAGATGTAGAGAGACGAGACTTACTTGTACTACTTGCATGATACCCATTAACCGCATGCGCCCTCACCCACTCCAACAACTGCGCATCAGTAACCACAGCCGGGCCTGGCTGCACCTCTCTAACGTGCACGCCCGTCGCTTTCGATAGCGTTCTCAATCTTTTCATCGCGCCAGTGATCAGCTCCGCTTCAGCGAGCGTGCTCATCGCGTTAACATCGACGATCGGAGCTTGACGCGGATCTGCGCTGCGCAGTGTCACACTGCCGCGGGAGATCGTCGTCTGTACGGCGACGGTGACAGAGCAATAATTGTTTGCCAACGGTTGATCGGGGGGGTTTGAACCTGGCGAGAGACCCAGATATTCCAGCTCAGGGAAGTCGGAGGAGAAGGTCGACAGGGCCTTTTGGGAGGATGGCGAGAGCTGTGTGCGATTGGGGAGTTTTTCCCAGCCGACGATGCCGCCGCCTACGCCGGTGAGTGGCCCGCTTTGCTCGGAGAGATACGTCTCTACGGCTTGTGTGTGGAGGGATGGGTTTGTTAAAGCGCCCGAGCCGGTGGTGACGTTAACTTCGTGACTGGTGAAGATGAAGAGGTGATCCTGTGATATGAATTAAGAACGCGTGGTAGTGGAAAATATGATGGTGATTTGCTTACCAACAGGTTCTGTCCGACACCCGCGAGATCCGATACTACGGGAATACCTTGCGCCTTGAGAGCCTCTGCTGGGCCAATTCCTGAGAGAAGCAGCAGATGTGGGGAGTGGAACTAGTGCTTTTAGCTTCGAAATTACAGAAAGAATGTTCCAAGAACATACTACACCGGACGACACGATAACCTCCCTACGCGCCGAAATAACATATTCGGCGCTATTCGTCTCCACCAAAACACCATTCGCTTTGTTCCCCTCAAACAAAACCTTCTTCGCTAGTGTTCTCAAATACAACTTCAACTCAGTCTTCTTCAATGCCTCCTGAAGAAAACTGGTCTCAGAGGAGCTTCTCGTTTGATCCTTGGGCTTTAGCGCCAATGTTGTTGGCGCATACCCATTCAGAGTTCCACTATTGAGCCCCTTGGTCTTATTGAATCCCGACTTTGAAAAGGCAGTGTCCATGAACGTGTCGAACGAAGGTTTGAAGTTTGGGAATGAGGCTTGGAGGGGTCCGCCGGTGGGACTATAAACCGCGGGATCATACGGGATGGTTTTGTTTTTGGGAGGCGTGAAGGCAACGCTGCGCTTGAGATAGGGCAAGAAGTTGTCCCATTCAAAGGTATGGTCGTCGACCATTTCAGCCCATTGGGCGTACGCGCCTTTGTTTGTGCGGTGGAAGATCATATCATTGAGCGCAGAACTATCGCCCCCATTAGCGTCACACTCTCCCAACCTCCAACTTTGAAAGGATAAACCTGTCGCGAAAACTCACCTCCCACCGAGCGTTTTTCCCGCCGTATAATGAATCCTGCGTCCGTTGAGCCCAGGTTGCGGCTCGGTAATCAAGCCCCAATCCACCAGACTAGGACTTGGTTCCAATTCATTGAACGTCAGATACTTGGCGCCGTAGCCCGGGACTTGAGAAGTGTTCCCGTTATCCATTTCGTAGAAGCTCCCAGCTTCGATGACTGCGACAGTGACGTTTGGGTTTGAAGCAAGACGAGTCGCGACTGCTAATCCAGCGGTTCCACCACCAACAACCTGGGTCGAGATCAGTACGGAGTTTTCAAATTGGAAGGGTTAAGGTGGCTGAGCTCACAACATAATCAAATGTAGCATTTTGGGCTAGAATGCCAAAAGAATTTCCATAAAGCTTTGTTCTCGCGGCGAATGCACCAGAGCACAAGCTCGAGATAGCAATGAAGGACGTAGAAAGACGCATATTTGCAATTGAAGTGAAAATAGAGGTAGTTCAGCCAGGCTGCGGATCCAGGTGTAGCTTTAAATACCCTCTCCATGTCGTATTTCAGCCGCCACGCTGAAATCGCCGCGTCATCTCACTCCCTTCACTTTTTTTCTCTTAGCCTCAGGAAAACACCATCAGAAGCCGTCGGCCGTCGGCCGTCGGCCGTGGGCACCAGCCGATCTCGCAGGAACCGCGAATACGAACAAGGTTGTGGGGGTCCCAAGGCAAACAGACCCAGAGAGGGACATGAGCTGAATGGATCTTCAGGTTTGTTTCCATTTGGCAACGAAGATCTTGGAATTATAAGCTTATGCTCGTCCAGGCACCGAAGCACAGCTTATTACCGGATGGGGAACTGCGAATTCCCCCGCTACGGGTAGCACAGAACGTGGCGTTCTGCGGGGCCGTGCACGGCACATGCAGGGCAAAATTGCGTCATAGGCGTATACAGAACATTTCATGGAACTTGGATTTGCGAAGTGTTTGGATCTTGTGGCTGTAGAGTGAAATTGATACAATTCTGGAAAAGAGTTGAAGGGATCAAAGTATTGGTGCAAAAAACTATCACAGTAGCTCCGGGGTCCTGTAGAATGGAAGGACTATTTCTCAACATAAAATATATAGCTCCCTTATTTGATGGCAGATTGAAATACTGGAATTGCTATTGATGCCTCACAACTATTCTTGTAACTTCCTAGCAGGTGGATCAAATGGAGAGCAATAAAAGAGTGACAGTTAAACATAATGTACACATTTTTTCCATCCCCAAAGATTATGGCAGATAACGTTCAAAGGAAGAACCACAATATTCTCCCTCGTCCCCTCCAATTCCAATATTCTTGCCTACCGGCACCCTTATCCCTTAACTAATTCCGCCTTTCGGTTGGTTCATCACTTCTCAGGTCTCGTCTGTATTCTCATCTAGGCCCAGCATACTTGCTGCGCTGGCGTAGCTGTTTACCCCATCTATAGAAGATGTACCTAACTTGGAGTTAGCACGGTGGAGTGAACAGTTGCGAATCATACTTACGGGAATGGCGCAAGGGCAAGCGTGATGCAGGCCAGCAAGAAAGATGCCCACTGGAAGCCCAGCTTCCGATACATGGTATTTCCAAAGAGGGGAAACGCTGCCGCGAACATGCTCCGGGAGAAGCTGTTGGCTGCGAGTGCGCTCGCGGCGTAGAGTGGATAGGCATCCACCAGGAAGGTGAACACCCCAGAGAAGATAATAATGACTCCCATGCCAAAGAAAGATGAGAAGAATATAGGTACGATCCAGTGCACCGATCGGTACGTAGTCCAGGCAAAGCCGAAGAGACCGAGGACAGCAATTGGCGCTCCGACTACAGCGGGTGGGAGACGAAACTCGGGCTCCGAGCCTCCCTTCTCGCCGTGGTCTTCCTCGTGTTTATTCACGAGGCGCATGTAGTTCTTGTTGAACACTGGCGTTGTGAAAGTGCCTAGAATCATTCCGACGGTAATGCCGAGGAAAGTGAGGCCGACTTGCCAGAGCTTGAAATCGTGATTTTCCTTGAAGACGAGTCCGAACGCGCCGAAGAAGAGGTACAGGACACCAAGAAGGACGGAGCAGAAGATGCATAGGGCCAGGCACATGGGTTCCATTGCGAGGAGGATGAATGGCCGATATGTGGATCGAATGATTGTCTTGAATATGTTAGTAAATTCACATATGAAGCAATATAAAACAGCTTACATGGGTAATTGAACGGTCCATCTTCTCAATAGGTGCATAGTACCTGTCATCTCCAGTCTCCTTTCGTCGTCGTTGTGCCTCCTTGCGAAGAAGCACCGGATGGTAGGTTTCTGGTACTAGAAGCCAAATGGCCATCCACTGTGCGAAAGCCCATATGAGAAGAACGTAGAACGTCCATCGCCTTGGATGTTCAGTATTCATTCCACTTACCCCATGAAGGATGCTTACCAGTGTGCATAGTAGTTGATGAAGTCTCCAATGAGAGGACCCAACTGCGGTCCGAGGAACGGACTCAGCGTGTACAGCATCATGGGCGCTGCGAGTTTGTGCTTGGGAAACAAATCTCCCACGGTACCGCCAGCAACGCTCAGAAACGCCGCGCCGGCGAAGCCATCAATAAACCGCGAGACGATCATGGTCGCCATGTTCTGTGCGACAGCGCAGGGAATGATCCAGATAACAAAGAAGAAGAGGGAGATGACGTAGACAGGCTTTCTGCCGTAGAACTGCTCGTGTCAGAAGAGGTTCGCTGCTCCACGGGTTGTGAAATGACTCACCTCGCTCAATGGAGCCAGCACCATTGGACTAAGTCCCAGTCCGACGACGAAGAGACTGAGGCCGAGAGTAACAACGACCTCGCTGGCATGAAATTCTTGCTCAAGTTGCGCGTACGCGCCAACATAGAGCGAGCTCGTGCACGCAACGCACAAGCTCGTAGTGGAGACGACGATTACGATAAGCCATTTGCGCGCTGTGGACATGCTCTTCGGGCTACGCTTGTCATCGTCGCCGTTGAAAGAGATGAGAAAGTTCGAGGGCGGCACTGGAGGGGCTTCGACGTCGTTGGAGGTAGCAACAGTCTCGCCTTGGCGACCGGCCGTTGTTGCTGGCGGCATATTTGGTGTGAATACGAAGAGGTTCTCGACTGCGAATAAAGTCAAGGTTGAGTGGAAGCAGCTGCCGTATCCGATTCTTGGACGCAGGAGAGAGTTTTAACCATCGCGATCCCTGGCGAGATTAGAAATGCATACTGACATACGTGACAGGCGAAAGGAGGAGCAAACTGGGGAAGCAAGCAGGGACAGAACGGGTAACTGCAGTGAACGCACATCAGTGGCGGACGCACGGTCGATCGTGGCTGAAAGGAGCATGACGATCGCGGAAACGTGCGCTAACCGCATGGAGCTGTCCGAAATTTCCTAAAGGAGCAATCGGCGCTCCGACATAACTAACATCAACACTTTCGGAACTCGGGCCCCCATGTGCGTGTTGAGTTCGCGAACAATGCAAAAGACCAGTTGGTAATGCCCATCGACGTCATGTGTCACAGTATACTGTGTAGAGCGGCAACTTGAGGTGCTAGAAAGGAGGCCACCCAGCAAGCTGGAACAAGGGACATCACCATTCCTCGCTTACCTCAGCAGATATCCTTTCCCGTCGTTGAGACAGACAACTTTTCCCTAATTCTCAAATGCTGGAACGTGACCCCGTTTCCGTCGCCATCGTCGGTGGTGGCATAGGCGGCCTCTGTCTTGCCATCGGTCTTCTCCAGCATCCCCACCTCAAAGTCACCGTCTATGAAGCTGCCCCAGCTTTCAAAGAAATTGGTGCAGGGCTCGCCCTTGGGCCGAATGCGCAGAGAGCTCTGCATCTCATCTCCCCCGCCGCTGCGGAAGCCTTTTGCAGCCAAGCCACGCCCAACACCTCTGCCGAATTCCAGAGGACCTGGTTTGAGTTCCGCCATGGAATCCAAGGGCCAGACGACGGTGCTGTACTCGGCAAGGTCGAGAACGAGACCGGCCAGCAGACGGCACATCGAGCCAAGTTCTTGCACGAACTTGTAAACCTCATCCCCGAAGGCGTTGGCCGCTTTGGAAAACAGCTTGTGCGAATCGAGGAGCGGGGCCCGGCAGAGAAGGTCGTCCTTCACTTCGCCGATGGCGAAACGGCAGTCGCGGACTGTCTGATTGGAGCAGATGGCGTCCACAGTGTAGCGCGGAAGCACTTACTGGTCAACGAGGAAGATGCATTGGCGGCAGTGTTTTCTGGTATCGTTGCGTATCGAGGACTGATTCCCATGGAAACAGCGGTCGCAAATCTGGGAGAATTTGCCTCTGATTCATATATGTGGACCGGTGAAGGAGGGATGGTGATGACGTATCCGATTGATTTTGGCAAAACTCTCAATGTGGTAGCTGCGCGCTATGGCCGAGAGAGCTGGGACGAACCGACATATGTAGTTCAATCAGATGCAGCGACGTTGGAAAAGGACTACAAAGGATGGGGAGATATACCTAGCAAGGTCATTGAAGTATGCACCCCGCCTGTACTTCTCTATTCCCTTTCTAACGAGTTCAACCGAGCAGATGGTTGAGCAGCCGACATTGTGGGCAATGCTTGAGCACCCACCGGCTCCATTCTACAACCATGGTAACGTGGCCATGATGGGAGATGCTGCACATGCAACCACTCCCTTTCAAGGCGCCGGCGCTGGGCAAGCTATCGAGGATGCCTTAGTTCTATCTAACCTTCTTCGGTATGTGAAATCCGCGTCACACGTTGCGCCTGCCCTCGCTGCCTACGATGCCGTTCGGAGAGAGCGGTCGCAGAAGGTCGTCGTGACAAGCAGAGAGGCTATCGAACAGTATGGCTTAGACAACGATATTGTGAAAGGGGACGTAAAGCGCTGGAGGGACTTGTGGAGCCAGAGGATGAAGTGGATTTGGGATATTGACTTGGTGAAACAGAACGATTTGGCATTGGCGCTGTTCGCAGAGGCTATTTTGATTCCCCAGTATCAAGGCTCGTTTGTGAAGACAGATTCGCAAAGTCTTGGGTCTAGAAGCAAGCCAGTCAGAGTAAATACTTAGTTTCATCAGCAATATAAGGTCTCAGTAGCCGGGGCGACATACAGTCCTTGTCTTGCAACTCGTCCTATGAAGTCACACTATTCGTTTTATTTGATCCGTGAGAAGGTACAGCTACAACCACGCTCGCCCTTGTGACACCCCAAGAGCCTATATAATATTTCTAATCTCATGGATCTATATGACTACTGTCCATCATTCCTCTATACTAAGAGAATTTTTAGATTACCATAATCATCATCGTTGCTGGTGCCGTTCCCGGAGGCGCCATGTGATAGTAGTAAGTACAAGAGAAGTGTCGCTTATATAAAACCAGTAAATAACTCTGTAATCGCTCTGCAGGTCTATCAGATAGTAATTCATGGTACTGACGATGAGTGGATTGTCAAAGAGATTAAGAGTGGGAATTTCTTGCAGCTTGCTTAGCTTGAGAAGTCGGTCAATCCGTTAATGAATTTGGTGAAGCAATTTGAGTTTCTTAGAGAGGAGGAGTAGGAAAGTCCACGGTAGTGAATAGTCTCCTACTCACCTTAGGTTATGCCTAGGAAAGAGCTAAATACGCACACATTTTCTTCTGACTGCCGCCTATAAAGCAATATAGTGATTGAATAATCAATGACTAAAGGCTGGATATGTATTTCGTCAGAATGAGGCTCCCTCTAAAGAGCTACACAGATTCAACTTCTGACTTTATATTGTCTATGGTACATGTCTGAGCACAGGAAATGGCTCCATGTACTATTATAACTTCTCAAATACCTTTGCATTATAGCTGGTAGGTCTTGCATCAGACGCCTCAGTCGGCGACTGACGATGCGATAGTCGGACTTCTCATACCTGTCAAGCCGAGTTTCTACTGCATCGGAAGCTATTCTTTCGTCAACATTTCCAAATCCTTTCAGCTTCACCGGCCGATTCAAGTTCAGTCCAAGATATACCAATCAGGCCGAGAGAAAGGTTGTTCGCAACGACAAACACGAGGTAGCTAGAATTAAACTGCGGATTCTTGCGGGTATTTATTCATTTCCGACAAAGAAGGGCCAACAGGGTTTTTGATAATGGCTGTGATCGGAGACAATGGTGCAATGTGAAGCGGGATATGAAGTGAGTTCTCCAACACGTATATATATCTAAGAATTTTCTGAAATGATTGTTGGGTAAATTGGTTAACCCCATGTTCCTCCTGACTATGCATTCATCCACGCGTCTCCCCAATACTTTTAGCCTTGTCCAAATTTGGCGTTGAATCATCTGGTTCGTCAATACGTTATGTAATCTTGATCTCATTGTTCCCCTTCTATCCATCGCCTTATAAAAAAATTCTTAATCCTAACACAGACCGGCTACTAAGAAAAGTAAGGGTGATTATGCTGCAATATTTCGAATTCTGTCATGGACCAAGATACTATCCGAAATAGAGCCAAAGAACAGGGTCTTCGACGGGCAAGGTCTTACTTTTAGAGCTGAAGTATTTTTGAACCCCGTGGGTTCCACACGAACTAGGTTATACTTTCGCGTTCCGGGCTCGATACCAACCCCGTTCCCGGCTTCGGGCCGTCCTCCGTCCTCGACTACAGTGCATGAAAAGGGTTGGGCACTTATCGAATTTTCCGGTGAGAGACTTCCGGTAAGTTCTGAGGGATTTTCTCAATCATGTCAGACAATAAACTTCTCGGTCGCTTAAACCAATATCTGCAAGCCACGCCACGTCGGCGGATCTCAGCCTTGTGAATGAGGCGATGTTTCTACCTCCGGTAAGGCAATCTGATCTGTCTCATTCGCCGCCCTGATTTCCATACATTTGCTTTAGCCCAGGTGAAAAGAAGAGAACCTTGCATGGTGGAGGCAGTGTCTTGCTTGGCGATGTCGGGAAAAATCGGATTCAGAATTTCGGAAAGAGTAAAGCCAATGAGAGCTTTTCAATGCTCCAAAGACACGTTAGTATGCAGACTTGCAATCACTGCCACTTTAAAAGTCCATGTGTACGTTATTCTTCCATCCTTAGGCGGTAGGCGAAAAGCAGTCAGCGATCGCGTAGGTATTCTCAGTATCGATTTTGTTCCAATGTGAGTGGCTAAGTTTGTGACGGGATGCGAGCTTGTACGTGAAGTAGTGACGGTGAAAATCCTGCCGGCCTGCGTGCCAAGGGGCAAGGATCAGAAAGCCTTGTGCAAAATCGAGAGCGCTGAGATGGATGTCGTTCTCTTGGGAGAGTATACCATATTGATGTTGAAGCTTTGATAGCTGCTTAAAATGGTCCAGTATTTAGAATTCGAATTCCTCAAGCCCTGATAGCTCATCGTAAAAAGCTGTTAAAGAGATCGAAAGAAATTGGCATCCGGAGGACACTTGCTCACCGGAAAAGCGGGATATCGTGGCTTAACACTAAAACACAATCAGTTCAGGGCAGATGCTGCCTCAAAGGTCAGTTCAAACAATGGAGCCAAGCTTTGAAAGATACATCAAAGCGGCTGTATTAGAAGAACGACGTCGAAAATTAGGAGATAGGTGGTATTGCGAGATTACTAGCACGAAGCTTTGACTTCAATAGTATGTGAATACTCCAATGAAAATAGCCCATAGAAGACAATTTCTAAGGCCGAAGATGTAAACGTTCCGAGCATGATGGGGAAATAATTCGCCAGATGATGTAATGAACGAAATGCCCCGAAAAAACCTTCGGTTTTATATTTCAAGCAGCTACGACGCTGCTGGTCATGCTGATGGTCACAGAAGCTCTCGGGCCCTGCCATGGGTAGATGATTGGTTTCTGGGGGTTTGGACTTCTTGAGCATGTACGCCTCGTGTCGAGTAGCTGCGTAAATTCTAGTAGACGACGTTGTCTTGATTGGAGCCAACGTGCAAGCTGTATGTGCTGAGTTTGAGGAAGTGTGCCTAGTGGTCAAAATGCGGTGCATTCCGACAGCTGCTGATGGTCCCCGAGGTGTCATGGCATTCTGAAATTCGAAGGAGGGAAATTGTGTTGCCCGAAGCAACAACTATACCAAGGTAGGCAATCTCTAAATGAGCCGCGAGGATGTTCTATTGACGAGAGGGTTGGATGGGCAGATTCACCGAGTCCGCAATACCGTCCATATCATCTCAAAAGATACTGAGTGCAATAGATCTGATGTCTTTCGGAAGATGTCTCGGTTTAGTCAAGCAGTTTTGGCTGTACGTTCTGATTCTAGCTCAAGGTAAGCTGTGATCGAGATAGTTAAGTCGAATACTCCTTTGGGTACTCCAAATCGGCGATGTGGGATGTCCGATGCTAAGGTATGCTACGCATCTAGTTTCGACCGTTCTCGCCGAACCAACAGCGCAGTCATGGAAAGGGAAGGCATCAATGGGAGATGTTGTTGGAATACTTGCCTTGATTGTGGCGGCTCCGGCCGGTGTGGTAGCAATTATCGTACTACTAAGGTATTCCCGCCAACGAAGACGAACCCGCCAACGTAAGTTGTCTTTCTTGTCAAGGCGTTTATATCGCGTGGTGATTGTGAGAGCAACCCGAGGAACGTAGTTTCGTCTTTTTCCATAGGCAGGCATCAGTAGCCAACTACTAGTGATGATACTACCATCAATGCTAATAATATGGATAGACGTAGTAAGTAGACGGTCGGAGCAGGACGTTGAGGGCTACTTAGGGCTAGAAGGTATGTCAGTGTGATGCGAACTATTGATGAGATGATTTCTAATAAGTGAAAGGATGGGAACGAGAACGAAACTCGCAGATTATCGACAGCGACGTGCACGTTGGAAGGCATATCCAAGCCCCGACTCGTGTGTTCGACCCGTCGCGGAATGCTGTGGCGAGGAGGCAGGATCTGTCAAATGTATCAGCAACGACAGCACATTCTTTGACAACTCTTCGAGAAAATGATATACAAGATCCCGCTGACTTAATGAGTCCTTTTGAAAACGAACGGCGAAACTGGGAGGAGGAACTTCGGCAACATACTTGATTCTACGCAAGGGAGACGATGGCAGTAATGGACAAAGCCCATCGACTGGATTAAGTAGGGGAAGAAATATAGAAGTGCAGCTGGTGTGAAAGAGAATACTGTGAAAAGCGAGAACATATTCGAATAGTGAATAGAATGGGATGTTGCAGATAGTCGATAGCGAGAATGAGAATGCCTAAAAGAGGGCAGACGGCAGACGGCAGAGGGCGGAGGGGCGGAGGACCTTGTCCTTTATCCCTCGTCCCACCGATGCGGCTCTGCGAACTACAGGACACAACGAGGACTCTCTGCGCAGGCTCAACACACCGCGAGGAGGACTCTCTTGTCGAATGTCTATTCGGTCGCCTAAAATCGGCTGGCTAGGATCGCAGGGAACAAGGCATGCGGGAGAAGACAGTGGCGCACCTGGGCATGCCCGAGCATGATTTGATTGGAGCGAGGGAATGCGAGTAATGTCCAGCCCAGTGACTTATCGACTGCCAAGAACCAAGCTAGAAGCTAGCAGGGCGTCCCGGGCAAATTGTGGTTTACCACCAGTGGCAGGAAACTGAAGCCCACAGTCACGTAGGTGCCAATAGGTCAACCTGGCCCATGTGCAATTCCTTCCAAGAAGTACGTGGGCATGACAGAAGCACTCGTTCGCCTTTTTTCTCTTGGCTTCGCTACAGCTACCACACCAACCCAGATTCTAAATCATCGCCACCAGTAGTGCCACCTCCGCTTCACTCGCGAGCCATCACAATGAGGAATAGAAAGCTAAATCAAGTTACAACAATACTGCAAGCACACCAATACCGCCATCGAAGAAGCACCCCAAACACCCAATCTGCTTTCAATTCGCTATCGTCAAACACACAATCGCACACACAGTCCCCAAATACGTACAAGTAAATACGTACAAGTCTGCTAAACCAAACCATGTCGGGCGTTGGCATAGTGAGCAGACAGCGCCACAGGCTGTGCCACACCTAGCAGGAACACATACAACCCATCCACCGTCTCCTCGACCCAGTTCTTGACAAACAAACCAGTGAAGAGTCAGCTCGCTCCTTCGACCAGGTCTTGCATAAGTCTTATAGAACCATCGATTAAGACCTCGCTTCCTCAAGTTCAAGTTCTAGCTGTCGGATGCGCTCATCCTTCTCGCGGTCGGAGCTTTGTGCGCCAACCTTGGTCTTGAGTTGGTTGACTTCGCGCATCAGAAGCACGATTTGGTCAGATTGATCGGATAGGATCTTGTTCTGGTGCTGGAGCGTGGCTTTGATATCGGTGAGATGATCCTTGATGCCGGCTGCAGCACCGGCTGCGGCACCTGAGGCCGCCGACGGTGCTGGAGTTGTCTCGGGTGGTGGGGATGCCTTCGCAGGCGCGGCTGTCGGTGCAGGCGTGGGCTTGGGTAGCTCAGGCTCCTTCGTTATCACAGGGCCACGCGTCTTCTCTTCCTGTCGGGCAGCAGTGACTGTTGGACGCTGGATTGGCTTTGCGACCTCCTCGAAGCTCGAAGCGTCGTCGGATGACTCGTCTTCCTCCTTATCGGCGAATTTGGAGGCCTGGGAGGCGAGCGATTGTTTGTTGTCCTTCAAAGATGGGGGAGGTTCACGTGAAACGACTGGGGCAGCTACCGGAGCAGCCTTCGGCGCCTCGGTCTTTGTAGGTGGCGGGCTCTGCACTGGCGCAGGCGCAGATGCGGATGCAGCTGGAGGCTTATACTCTGATGGAACCTCTTCTGGCGCACCGCCGTCATAGACGCTTTCCAGTGAAATCTTTGGCGGCAAAGAGGTCTTCCCACCAAACCACTCCGCCGCTGTTGTGCCCGGATTGAGACCTGTGCAGGGCGGGTAAATGTCGCTCTGAAACATTTCCGATCGACGCGGAACGATGAACGAGATAGGCTCGACGTATCCATCTTTGACAGTCTTGAAGCAACGAAGCACTTCGTTCTCGTGTAGGTTGATGCCACGCTTCGGCAAAAATGCAATGCCACGCTGGGGATCGGGTGACTGATACTCGGACAGGTACTCAAACTTGTCGTTCGCAAATTCGTAGTATCGAATGTTTCCGTCACTAGCACAATCAGTAAAGACACATGTAAAGTAAAGAATTTCGCAACGTACCCCTTTCCAGCAAGGTACAGGCACTGCGTTCCGTCATCCCAGAAGGGCATGCAGACACCAGAGATGGAGTCCAGAACTTGGAATCCTCCAATTGGCTCTGCTGGATTGCGCATGTCCCACAGACCCAATTGACGATCGCTCATGCGCGAGAAGCCAGTGGTCGCGATGCGATCATGCTCGCCCAGCCAGACTGCACGACTACTCTTGGCCCCCGGGTGCCCTGGAACTACATGGGCAGGCTTCTCCTGTCTGACGTCCCACACTCGAAGCTTCTTGTCACGACTTGTGGTAACAAGCAGGGATCCATCGGCGCTCCATGAGAGCGATTGTACGATGTCATTGTGCTTGAGGGTGAGCTTAGCGCCCCCAGCCTCGACATCCCAAATCTTGACGGTGTAGTCGCCAGAGGAACTAGCGAGGACGTTCTCGGCAGCGGGGTTGAAAAGGACATGGCCAACCTTCCTGCGTTATTGTTAGATGCGGTCCTATTCTGTAGTTGTTGGACAGAATAATACCTCATGTGCCCAGAAAGTCTAGCTACAGGAGCGACATCGGCGGGCTCCTCAGCGTCGGTCCAGACAGTAAAGTTATCCGGTACTTTCCAAATGAAGACCTATTTCCAATGAGTATCTCCATCTACTGTTCATGGCTGGTCAACCCACCTTGCCATCGTCGGAAGCCGAGGAAATCAGCGAGTCGTTGAACGGACTCCTGCACGCCAATCAGTAGTGCGCTTCAAGGCTCCCGTGTATAGAATTCATTCATACCAGTCAGTGTCAAGCACAGCGGCGGTATGTCCGCGGAAGAGAGGGATCTGCTCCGGAACACGGCCTCTTTCGCTGAGTGGGATGACGGCGAATGCGCCTCCACCGCTAGACTCCCAATTGACCGAGAGATATTCGGGATTTGCCTGTTGGAGTCTCAGCGCGCGCGTTCTACACGCAACTTTCGGGAGGTGCTTGGCTGACCTTGATCAGGTTCGTGTCCCAGGCGTTGGTCGAGATGCGGAGGTTATCGTAGCATTGCTCCTATTGCGCGCAGGCATGTCAGCGCGCATCCAAGGAGCTTCTATCGTCATCGGGCGTGTGCACCTTCTTCGTTCCCCGTCCAAAGACGTGACCTAAAGGTCATTTGTTAGACGTAAGCGCAGCTGAGGGCGGGCACAAGACACCACTCACGGTACTTGGAAGCTCTCACGAAGCGGCCGGCCATTTTTTTGCGCGCAGAGTGTCCAGAGATGGAATAGCAATGGGAAGAGGGAGAGTGGTCCAGCCCCTGAGCGTGAGATAGCTGGCGGAGAGGCAGTGAGCGGCAGGGCGGTGATGGCGAGTTTCGAAGTTAGCTGTCGAGTGTTTCAACGTCTTATTTGGCGCTAGTCCCCATTCGCTCGGTAGTAGCTGTTGCCCTTTCCAAACCCGCTTAGCTTGCTATATTCGGTCTAGCGCCTGGACACTGCGCGGCAACTTCAAAACATTTGAGCTCTGGCGCCTGCTCCTCTTCTCTCCACTCCAGCCAACTACAAGAGATCAACAACTACACACCCCAACTCTCACCTCTCCCACTCTCTCCGTAATTGAAGCTACCTACCCCAACTCCCCCAATGTCCTCTCGTCAAGCACCAGTTCCCCCGATGCACGTGCGCATTGTTTACTGTGCAGCTGCTTGCTCAGCCCCACCTTAACTTTCGCCCGCCTCAACCATACCACATCACACTCAGTTCTTCGAGTCTTGTTTTCCCATCACTAGAAGTCATGGCAAAGGCCAATCCCCCTCAGCCTGCACCTCAGCTTGCACCTCAGGCAGCACCTCAGGCAGCATCTCAACTGGGCCCGCAACCAGATATTGGGCGCCTCACACAGCACTCCAGCAAGCCACCACCGAGCTTGGAAACTTTGCCAATCTCCCGCCAATTGCACAGTCCATCACAATCATACAGCAAATGCAAGAGATGCAAAAGCAAATGCGTCTCAATCACCAAGCAGCAGAAGACAACCATCAACAGGTAATCCAGCAGATGCAGCAGATGCAGCAAACCCAACAGCAGATGCAGCAAACCCAGCAGCAAATGCAGCAAGTCCAACAGCAGATGCAGCTAGAATTGCACCAAGTCAGGACAGACATAACTACTAGCAACCAAGTGACGTGAGTGAATACTATTTAGACGTCCTGTTTATCTGCTAACTGGCGATTGTTAACAGGGAATATAACACAATTGCCCGCCTCCAGAACTCTGGTCTATCAAGATCCGACGGCCAACTCACCGCACTCCGTGCATATGCAACAAATGCCGACGTCCCAGGCTTCCCTCTCACCCCCGCTGCCCTTTCAACCATGTCAGGTCCCGCTCTGGATCGCGTCTTGGCAGCACTGAGCCTGCCTACTACTGGGAGAACTGCGGACAAGAAAAGTCGGCTGAGTGTTTATATTGGATTAGGGGATGCATAGTGTGGAGCTGAATACTACGGATGCTTTGTTGAGAGCTGGGTTTGCGGTACACCCTGCGAACTATCTGGTGAAAGGATAGATAGGGACGCGTGAAGTGGAGATAGAGTGGCCACACCTCAATATCTCATAGCTACCCCGATAGAATAACAATCTTACCTTGTATTCTTACCTTGTATGCAATACCCTTGTACGGTCATCTACGGACCACAAACTTGATCTGCATGATTGAAAGCTAACAACTAGCATCCCACTATGCCGGACCTCGGCTGCAGCCTCAGAGCGGCAGGGATACGGAGAGCGAAATGCGGAGAAGCTTTACCAACGTAACTCCCTTCTTCCCTCCAACTCTCTTCCTCCAACTCCCTTCTTCTCTTCCATCTTTTATTCTGCCATGTCCGACGATAACACGGAACCCGGCGCGCCGACAGCGCAAGCTGCGGACAAGGCCTCCGATGGCGTCACCCCGAAGGAGGTCTTGGTTCCAAACAACGCGCTTTCGGCGGTGAAGCAGGTCGACAGAACCATGTTACGATTGAACAAGTAATCCTACCAGCTTCGCCTCGACCACCGGAAACTGACTCCTCCCTCAGACTCCTCGCCAGCCCCGGCGGCCTCTCAGCCTTCCTCTCCACCTTCAACTACACCCTGTACGTGCTCGCGTACTTGCAAACAAAGTCTCCCGAGATATCGAGCTTCGCGCGCAAATTGCTAGGCCTCCTAAAGAGCCAGGTCTCGAAGCCAGGCACGTCCACACTGGTCGCCGATGGCGCCGCCCCCGCAGTCGCAGCCCTCGCTGGCATCGTGTCCCGCGCGCGCACAACCCTCCGCCTCTTCGGTCTCTTCCCCCTCTATGCCTGGCTGCGCACGCTGCTCGCCGGCCCGAAAGCCGGCACAGATCCGGTACTGCATCGTATCGCGCTACTCCAGGCCTCGTCGTACTTCACATATCAGGCGTTGGAGAACATCTCGTTCCTTGCCGACAACGGCATCGTGTCATCCAAGGCAATCGCCTTCATCAACCGGGGGGATTCTACAACCGCGCGAGTCTATCTTTGGGCATATCGTGCGTGGCTGGGCGGCGTGTCGTGTGATTTCCTGCGGCTCGCCCGCGAGGCCCAGATCGAGAATCGGCGCAGAGCGACAAGGGAGCAGATGCAGGCAGAGGGCAAGGCGGTTGCTGTGTATCAAGATGAGGAGGACAGCAAGATTGATGCAAAGTGGTGGACGGACCTTATGATTGCGGGCGCGTGGCTCCCCATGGCCTTACATTTTAGCAGTGGGACGGGAGGCATACCGGGGTGGAATTTAGGGTGGATGGGGGTGTGTGGATTAGTAGCGGGAAGCACGAGGGCGAAGGGTCTTTGGCAAGCTACATTGCATCCATAAGCTCTGTGATGAGGGCGGATTAAAAAGAGCAGTCATCTGGACGAGTATGTACATGGATATCAGGTATAAATTGGGAACATTAGAGGCACACCCGGCCCTTCGACGAAAAGGGAACATACAAAGGAAGCAAGGTGACAGCATGTCTAAAAAATATGCTAAGCAAAGTTTCAACTGCGAACTTAATGGATATGCTAACGATTCCTTCCATCTCCTCTACAGGCGTCTCCGCTTAGTTTCCTCCTCCCATGCACAAGCCTCGCTCAACAATCTCTTTCGACACGAACACGCCGACTTCTTCTCAGCCACATACGGACTTGCCTGTATTTGTTGATTAACATATTTCTCCAGCTCACGCTGAAACGTCCTTTTCACCTGATCAGCAGCACAGCCTTCAATTACCAGCCGAAAGTTAACCCCAGACAACCTTGACACGTCGACAAGGAAGTTCCGAACACCAGATCTCTTTTGCGAAACCTCACACAGCGCTCTATCTTCCATGACCGCCGCTGCTCCTTCTCGCCACAGCGCCCGCTCCCAAAAGTTCTTATCAACAACCAATTCAAAGTCCTCCAGCGCACTTGCCGAGCTAACCAGCGTGTTCAATATCTTCCTCCAAACCCCGATATTCGTCTTCAGCGTCGGAGGCGGCTTTGAATCGACGAACGTACACCCTAGAAATGGTGTCCTCGATGTCGTCGTATACCTCAACGAGACCCTTTTCAGCCGTGATATAGTGAGCATGTGGTCATGCAGAAACGCCAGAGTCCCCGACGCCGTGCCTCGGAACTCGAACTTGCACGAGTACAGTTGCTCTGAGATTTCGCGGGCGACAGACCGATTGGTGAGCATGAGGTTGAGTTGAAGGTGGTACACGGGTGTAGCGGAATGCACCGTATAGGTAGTTCGCCGTAGCTCCCCGTTCACATCCAAGACGTCGTACTCAGTGCGTCTGAGGACAGAGCTTGGTACGGAGCCAAAGGCCCAGTCGCTGACGATCAGCGTTCCGTGCGGAACCACAAGCCGGTATATCTTCCGTCGGATTTGCTCTGGAAGGTCTAGGAAGCGGAACGGCTTCTCTTCTTTCTTTGCGCTTTTATTCCGTGTTGATGCAGCTCTAGCACCGTCATGTGCTATCATCCTTCCTGCAATCGCATCCCGCACTGCTCGCCACTGCTGCAGACAAACCTTCGGATATCCACCCATGGCCCCGGACACGCGCTCGCAGATGCAAAAGTAATCGTCAATCCAGCCTGAATCCATAACGCTTCCCTCTCCAACTGCGCTTCCCAGGACACCCGCAACGAGGCTAGCATCGCAGGCGCTAGCCTCGTCGTGCAGTTGCTGCGGCAAAGATCCGCCAGATTGCGTCGCGCCGTGCAGAAACTCTTTCTGCACTAGGATAAAGAAATCGGAGATTTGAGAGGGAGCGACGTGTTGTATGTCGTCATTGGTTTTTATGAGGGGCGTCGCGGAGGGCGTGTGATTTATCCAATTTGTGGACATTGTAGCGGAGGGACGGGCGTTGGTGAGTGATGGATTGGGGATGAACGGAGAATACGACTGGTGCTGCTACTTATTATAGAGGGGTGCAGATGAATCGCTCTCAGCCTCGCACTAGGTTTCTGAGACAAGTGTGGGAGCCAGGCGCCAATCGAGGCGAAGTCTACGCGCCCGGTTCACACATCACCTCCCTTCAGTTTCCTATGGAATTTCAAATTTATCACCAAGGGGTCGGACGTGTTCGATATAAATATCAGACGTCCTTTTAATTACTCTTTCCATTATCATCAGCTTAGGTCACTATCGTAAAAGATGCGCACAGAGAGATGTTTGTTTGATATGTACGAGGGGCAGGTATATCACGGACAAAAAGCCACCATGTACACGATATCAGACAAACACGGGACGATGTGCTGCTCACTTACCAGGTCTAGCAGAAATAGGCGAACTTGCATATGCACGCCAGTAGCCTTCAATCGTTCCCCGCAGTGAAGGCATCTCAATTTTTATTCTCAGCATCAACATCAACGATGTTAAACTACTGTTCAACATTTTGGACCTATAGGTTTTGTGTACAAAGGTCCTACACATAATAAGATCAAACACGACATGCATGCTTCCCACTTACCATGTACAGAGCAAATAGCCGAAGGCACCCGCATGCATATGCATGGTGTTGACTGAATTGCAGCCAGTAGTTCCCATTCCCCGCAGGCGAAGCAACTTCATTCTCAACATCATCTATGTACGCATTCAATCTGGGAACTGTACATCCGAGACTATTCTTACCTTCTATCCCAAATTAATCTGTTCTCCGCTCAAACAGACAACCTCTTTTGAATACCCTCCCCCACCAGTAACCATGTCTCTCTCCCTCGTACTTACCCTTCTAGGTGCTATCTTCCTACTTCTTCTCTTCCGCTACATCCTCACGCCTCTCTTCCTCTCTCCCCTCGCCCATATCCCCGCCGCCCACCCCACATCCGTCTTCACTCCACTCTGGATCTCGTACCACCGCCGCGGGGGCTCGCAAGCCCTCCCCGCCATCACCCGCGCGCACTCCCTCTACGGCCCCATCATCCGGCTCGGCCCGCACGAACTCAGCGTGCGCTCCCAGTCCGCCATCCATAAAGTGTACATTGAAAAGGGCGGCTTTGCGAAGCCAAAATTCTGGGCCGACGAGTTTATGAGCTATGGGGTCAGGAATATGGTAAGTATGCAGGGCGGGATTGGGAGTAAGGAACATGCAGGGAGGAAGAGGGATTTAGGGAATGTATATGCGAAGAGTGTTTTGTTGGGTTCGGGAGTGTTGAGTGATGTGGCAGCGAGGGTGCTGAGGGGGATGGATGAGGTCCTAGAGAGAATTGTGGGGGAAGAGGATAACGCGGATGCGGAGAAGACGGGGAGTGGGGTTATGGAAGTGTACAACTTCAATGGGGCCGTGAACGCAGATATCGCGAGTAGCTACATCTACGGTACAGACGGGCGCACGAATTTCGTAGGCGATGTAGCGAAGAGGAATGAGTATTTCGAACACCATGGAACGTGGCTAAAAGGCAAACACGGACATGCCGAATCGCAGAAATGGCTTGAGGAGTTCGGGGTTCAGCTATGTGGGCCTGGTGTATCAGCGCTACGAGACGAAGAGAAAGGTGGCGCAGACGCAGTTGTGTACAAACAGTTGCACGCCCGTGGCCTCCGCGGGAACGACATGGCGAGCGAGACACTAGACCACTTCATCGCCGGCGCAGAGGCACCCCGTACCACGCTCACATATCTGCAATGGGAGCTCTCCAGAAACCCCACTCGGCAAGCACGCCTGCGCACCGAGCTGCGAACCCTCCCTCTCGATCCTACCACAGACATTCCTAATTTGAAGGCCCTAGATGCTCTTCCTTTCCTCGACGCCGTGCTCATGGAAACTCTACGTTTATACACTCCCACGCCGGGACCCCAACACCGCATTACCCCCCCGGAGGGAACGACGATTCATGGGATATTCATTCCTGGTAGCACGCGAATTAGTGCCAGTCTGGCAATTCTACATCATAATGCCGAGGTGTTTCCAGAGCCTGGGGTTTGGAGGCCTGAGAGGTGGGGAGGTGGAGATAAGGAGAGGGAGAGTTTGGAGGAGATGAGGAAGTGGTTTTGGGTGTTTAGTAAGGGGAGCCGGGGGTGCATTGGGAAAGACTTCACGGTTATCGGTAAGTGATGGAAAGTGATTTTATTGTATCTTGAAGAAGGGGAAAGGGGCAAGGGCTGATAGTGCGTAGTGATGAAGTTGATCGTTGCGAAGATGTATTCGAAGTATGAGACGGAGGTTATGGAGGATGGGAACATGGAACAAGAGGATAAGTTTTTGGCGGGGCCGGTGGGTGAGAGACTAGTGCTGAGGTTTAGGGCTGTCAAATGAAAATGCTGATATAGAGCATTCTCAGCTCGTGGAGAGAGTTGGCCAGTTTTCAAAAAGCGTGCAGGTCGAAGTTACAATTATATAGCGATCGATCGAAGTAGTGATGGGGTTGAGAACTAGGACATTGGGAATGTTCGACCGCTCTAGGCCTTTTATAGTCTTGCCAATATAATGAATCTTCTATTTCTCCACAAAATATCAAACCAAAGAGCAGGTTTGAACAAGAATCTTCATTAGAGAGGATGTCCGTTGTTAGAGTTGCAGTGAGAGGGTTAGGGTGCGAGCTAGGCTAAAATCGACGTGGTTCGGGATTCAACATCACCTCAACACTTCGACGTCACCTTATCTATCCCTCCTTCGCCACCCATTTTTCGTATTTCTGATAGGTCTATAATAGTATGAGGGTACGATGTGTGAGAAGCAGTGTAGCTTGAGCGAGAATGCCGGATGTTTACTGGCCTCTTTAACATCGACTACCCTATAATAAAAAGACATAGTGAAGATAAAATCAGCCTTAGGCTTTGTCGAGACGAATAAACTTTACTCTTCTATCAGAATTCTACCATTGTTCGGAGCTAAAGTCACAATTATGTAGGCTACATGCATGCTCAACGATAACGAGAGCGGGAATTGCACCTTAAGACACGATTACATGTCTTACTTTTGACGCTGATGTTAGTACAAACAAGATACATCAGGTGGCATCTCTCAGGATGTTCACCAAATAACAGTGTCCACCCCTTTCCATCCTCCTCGTATTTTGTCCAATCTCATTGTCTTTTTCTTCGTGTTATGTAAACCCAGGAGACGCACATAAATCTTCTTGATTTCACGTACTTTATCTATAGAAAGAGCTTGTTTAAGACCTATAAACATGTGGTGAAATTCCTACTAGGGTATCGCATCGGCGGCTATCCAAAGTGCTTGCAACATCAGTTAGTTGGAGGCTTTCAATTTAGAAACGGGACTTTAGTGCTGTAGATAAACATATGTCTTCATACATGTCATCTCACTTTCGCACATGAACTATGGTTCTCGGTATCTTCACTTCTCCCTCATTACTATGCGCTCGTTGCACGTTCTTGGACGCGTCTTGCCAAAAGCTCATTTCCTCGCAGCGACTACGCCACGGTGTTGTCTAAGGAGGCGGCTTCTATCAGCTTTTTCGGTTTTCGATAGTTTCCGCTTGCATCAGCGCGTTGTAGAGTTGCCGTGGTTCCCGCTAGTGAAATCACTTCGTGCACTTTCTTCAACATCTACCTTATCACCTTCCATTCTTTCACCCTCTTTCATGTCAGGCTTGCAATGATAGATCACACTCTTCCAACCTCTGATAATCCCGACTGGGATTCTCACGAAGACGCACCTAGTGAAACAGAAGAGAAGAACAACACTGAAAGGTAAGCTTCACTTGAGAGAGAACTTGAATATGTCACTAAGCCCTGCAAAGACGTGTAGCACGGTCAGATCCTCTCGGCGCTAGCATGCGTCGTCAGTCTATTCAAAACGTATGTTATCAACAAAACATCTATAAGAGGCCCTTTATATCACCGTCTAATCCTCATGGTGAGTCCTCCGACAAACCACTGCCAAATCCAGATGAAGATTCGGCCCCGACGCCTTCTACAACAACCCCATCTACCCAGATTACGCCTGGCGAGACTTCGAGATGTCTCCCATGCGACTTCTGCGATAAGACATACAAGCATAGGAAAGACCTCAACGTATGCTTTTTCTCTCCTGTGTTCCTCTTTCACCATATGCTCAATATCTCAGAGACACAATAAAAAGTCAAAGTGTGCAACAGCGCGGCCTTCCAACAACGTGCGCAATATGCTCGCCCCGCCTAAGCCTGCCTCTAAGGTACCGATATCTTCCGATCCCTTCTCGTGCCCACGCTGCAAGTGGGAAGGCTCCAACAGGTTCGCCGTACAGGTGTGTTCAATCCAATCTCACCTTTCGACTAATGCTAACCCTACCTACAGCGTCACATTAGAAACGCTTGCTGGAAGATCTGTGATGAATGTTGCGCATCTGGTAATTCACACTGCGATGGCCACCGACAAAATGATAATCGTCATTGTTCGGAATGTCGCAAGAAAGAGATGGATTGCACGAAGAGATTGGGCCCAATACAGGGATGTGTCCCAGCGCAAATTCCGAGGAGTTTGAGTAAGGCACAGGAGCTAGATCAAGAATCTCATTCTTCCAGACCAGGTACCAGCCAGAAGCGGAAAGCATATGAATATCTATCGCCGAATCTAAAGCCAATGAACGAAAAGCTCCAACGAAAAGCTACCCCTATCATCAGCGGCGAAGACATCAACGGAAACAAAGCGTCTTATGGAGCAGCTTCCGGTACTTTGAGATCCGTCTTTAAAGAAACTCCTAGTACGAGTTCACCCTCCGATAATAACGAACATGGTTTTGGGCCTCTCCCGCACTTTCCTCCGCACAACAACTGGAATAGTCTTGACTATGACCTGCCTCTTTCCATCCCTAAATATAACCCCCCATCCTTTAATGGACATATTGCTCATGCATTAGAAGCTCCAAATCCAAATTCATGGCCGGCGACTCTATCATCTCAGCCATTCCAGCACCAGTATCTACCACAAGGCCGGATCTCCGCTTTGCGTTCCAGCCTCCATCAGCCTACTGGGCGGGGCCCGAATTTCAATCTGCCATATACCCCAGATCTAAACAACTCTTTCACGCCTTCAACACCGCCACATGCAGACTTGTTTCCGAATCAAATATTCCCAGGCCTTCGGTACATGCCAGTGACTAGCCAGCGGATAGGATCTTCTCATGGGCCCAATTATTTGTCACCACCTCCTCAAGCGGCCATGCATCATGCCAATCCCCGACTCCCGATTCCAGAACAATCCGCATTTAGCCGTCGAGGTTTTACTCCCAGCCCCTTACTTTCACAGCAATTCTCAACTATACGTCAATCGTCGACTCCCGGCAACTTCGGATCTTATCAGGGCTGGGCAAATGATCATCAACAGTCACGTATGTTGCAGCAAGCGCCAGGACTCACTCCGTCATCTTCTACCTCATTCTCAGCCACTTATGGAATGTCTGATCCTCCACTGGGAAATCGTGCTTTCAATGATAATTCAGTTGAGATGCTACGGCTAGAATGTCTGCCTCAACGGAATCCCACACAAGCGCAACGCCCAGATTTCGTCGAGGTAGCGAATAACGTTGATTTCAACGCTCGGCATGAGAACGAGGATGAAGAATGGACCCAACTGGGCTTTGATGGTCAGTGTGACCAGAGTGCTCCCAATCAGTTCACCCCGATGCAGGAGCCGCCTTGCTCACCGCCAGAGTATTCTCCTCCGCCGTCACCGTCTTCCCACCCGCAGCCCTCACGTGCTGAGGGTCTATGTGCCGGCTTAGGGCCCTACCAACGCCGTGAAAATTTCTCAATCTATGAAGACAATGACATCAACTACAACTCGGGTCCCCTCTCAATGAATAGTACCGAGGACGATATCCAAGCAAACGTCAATACACGCTCATTAACTTTGACTCCCAATGCTAGCATCTTCCGACTTAGGTCTAAGATCAAGTTACCGGCTTACCGAGATCTCACCTTACCTGTAAGTAACATTGGTAGATTTCATTACTTTTTTGCTAATTGCGTCACTTTTAGGTCACCGTCACCACTTTCTCACCTCCGAAGCCTACCAAAAATGACCCAATTATCATCCTCAAAATCAAGGATATAGAAGATGATGATAAGCATCAACGAACCCATTTCACCACGATCATGCTTCGACGGTCGCAGAAGTTTGGACCGATATTGAACGCTTACTGCGAGGAGCGCGGGAAAAGATTCTTGCTGGATTGGAATTTCATTTATTGGTTTCGGAAGCCAATACCCGAGGACTCTGAAAAACAGTGTGGGTACATTCTAAGGTGGTGCATGGCTCCTGATTGCTTCATTTCGACAACGAAGGATCCGAACAGAGGAATGGATGACGACGACGTTATTGAAGTGGTTGCAGGTAATCCCTTGGACCATTACGGGCCTGACGTTGTGAGTGCGCACGAAGTTGTGGACTTGGACAAAAGATCTGTCGATCAGTCGACTACCGTGGACGAAAAAATCGAGTTTGATGGAACCAATGAAAACGATCAAGGTCATACCAACGGCCAGCACGATGAAACTATTCAGACGGCCCGGGAGCTTCAGACCGCTACCGACCCCCTACGCGAAGAAATTGAGAACCTGCGTTACAATGACCAAGGCGTTAGCAGATTGCAGGTTGCATACGATGGCCTTCGCCACTTATACGAGATGACGCGAGCCGAGAATCAAGCATTGCTCCTCGAGATTCAGAAATTGCGTGGCAATGCTCATCCGCTACACGGTCTTCCTATGCCTCCAGTCGAAGTACGCACTGCCGAGGACCAAATCATGGTAGACGCGCCTGCTGCTCGTCGTCCGATTCAGCTGTCCTTTCTGCGCTATTCTGGAACTGCCGTCGAGCCCTCGGATATAAAGTTACCTCTGGTTACTTATTCCGATTCCGAGGACGATGACGATGACGTTGCCGGCTAACCTTACTTTAGTAAAAAAGGATTCCACTTCTCTTTTTTCAGCCCTCTTGCGAGGTATTGTCTGACTTACCTCCATTCCCCACGAGAATCTTCATTGTACAGACTTGGGTATCAGAATGGGCCTCTGCTTCAGCTTGAATTACCCAGCTGTAATGTTTCTTAGGAATCGTTGATACCCAACTAACGATGTGTTTTCTTCTGCGAGGTGCTTGCCAAATAGTTCCAATATCCCACAGGAATGTCTTCCCTTTGTGGGGTTGGTGGTTATATTTCTTTCAACTTGGAAGACTTGAATTATAGGTCCTTGTGCCTAGACAATGGATTAAAATGTGGCTTCTCGGCGGCACGCGAATGAGGTTAGATATAAAAAAGTGTAGCTTATTATCAAACAAGTAGAAGTGTAAAATAATGGTTCTAAGTGCAGCATAGTATGATTTTAATAACAAGACAGACTGCTGTTAATGACCAGCCTCTCACTAAGATATGCAAACCCGGTATCCAACTGTTTTTGAGGAGACTTGCAAAGACTTCGTGCGCGAGGAACGTAGTTTGGTGCATTCGTTGGGCTTATTTGGTCAATCTTTAGCATTCAATTCCTTTGCAGATATTCGGGGGTAAGAAAGCGAATGCACCTCTCATGATACTGACTTCGACTTCGGAAGAACATTTCGAAACGCGTCTCCAAGGCTCGGAAACATTCCCTGTTGGCTCCCTTTCCTCGTCTTCTTTGCCTCACTCTTCTTCGATGCCTTTTCCCTCTCCATCAACAGCTCATTGTCCTCCTCATCTCTCCTCTTCTTCCTCCCAATATCCCTGACCAACTCTCTCATCACCTCATCAATCCCCTTGGACATCCACTTATCCACCTCAAAACAAGCCATCCCCTGACTCTCTGCCCACTCTCTTGCCAGGTCCTCGTCAACCTCTCTCTTCCCATTCTCCTCATCTGCGAGATCTTTCTTGGTCCCCACAAGCACGCATCCGAGTCTCTGTCTTCCACACGCAAAATGTGGACGGTTGAGATAGACATGAAAGTACCCGCGGGTCGTAATATCCTCGTAGCTTTTGAGGCATGTGATATCGTAGAGGAGCACGATGCCACATGCGCGGGAAAGTACGAACAGATAGTATTCGTTGGTGAATATGGGGTTTGAGGGATCGTGGGAGAGACTTGAGCTCACATCCATGAGGTCAAGTCTGTGCAGGGTGTTGTCTACGAGGATTTCTTTCTGAGTTGAGTCGGCCACGGTTGGGTCGTAGGATGTGAAGTGTTGGCCGCTTAGGAACTGAGATAGATATCAAACATACGTCCCTTGCTTGGTGATAGTATGCAATGGACGGGGATGACGGGAACGGGTATGAGCGTTAATGGGCATGGGATAGTGCGTACCATGTCCGTAAAACATGTTTTGCCTACTCCGGATTCGCCGAATATGGCAATGTTGGTGGTAGACGGCATTATTTTTTGGAGTTGTAGAATATCATTCACACTCATGACTTGGAGGAGTAGTGGAGGCCTGGTAAGCTGGTCTGAGCTCCTACCCATGGCATGGACGTACGACGCTAAACCGAATCTGCATCGATTTCTCGGGTGGGAATGTGATGGAGCATATTGTAGTAGAACGTGGATCAATAAAGAGCAAGAACCATCAAGCTAGACAAGTACAATCCCTATAGTCCACATTTGCTAGGGAGGTAGCATGCCGAGAATGCAGAACGGTCAAGAACCAGAACGTAGTGGCCACAACTCGGACCAGTCCAGACTGTACTGTAATTGGAGCTATGAAGGGGCATACTATGCATCCGATACGGGTGATGGTGCCGGCCAGTAGCCTCACCAAACTCCTTGCGCTCAGTACGGATAGAAGGCGCGAAACCAGGAGTCGACGACGGTCACGTGCCACCGCCACCCCGCCACTCCGCCAAGCTTTGGACAATGCCGGCTGCCGATGAGATGCGACTCAGCCGTCACTAGGTTTAAAGAAGGATAGATGGCATACGACGCGCTGCCCTACAGACAGGGGCGCGAGGAGTCTTCTCCCAGGTACGGATGCGGACGACGCCTTCTCTCCTCCACATTCGATCATAGGCCACTTCTACATTCCCTAGACACGCACGCATCAGCAATCACCGGCGGCGTGGCTTCCAAAAGCGGCACCACCCACCAACCACCATCTTCCGCTCGCTCCAAACTCGCGTGCAGTCCATTCGCACCCCATACTGCAGCGTTACGTCAGAGCAAAAATACTGCAGCGTCTGCTCTCCTCCTGCACAAGCCTCGCCTCTAGATCCATGTCCAACCATGCGACAGCATACGACGCCCATCGCCCCCTCATTGATCTCATCCCCCACGACTCACTCTACGTCTCGGATGAAGAAGACGGCTTCTACGCCCGGGAAGAAGACGAGTTCCTGATACATCCCAAGTGGAAGGCTATGCTACAGCAAACATCGAATCGCATCCCCCGAAGAGTACAGCGCTATCTTGCCATTTACCTCGTCTTTGCGACTATTGCGTGGATTGGGTGGCGGTCATTTATAGGACCTACATACAACGAATACCGGCACGAAATCGCCCTGATGGATAGTACCACGACAGAAACATTTGGCGCAAACCTACGGCCCGAGTTCAAGGGCATAATTCAGGTCAAGACGATGGATAAGAAGCATCTGCCGGTCAAGAATAAGAGGCTTGTTGTGGTCGGCGATGTGCATGGCTGCAAGGAGGAGCTGGAGGCGCTGCTGGAGAAGGTGGGCTTTGACGTGGACAACGACCACCTCATCCTGACTGGGGACATCATCTCCAAAGGTGGGCTGTGAAGTGCCCTTCGCTGACGGCAATTGCTAACACTCTCCACAGGCCCCGACTCTCCCGGCGTCGTCTCCCTCGCCCAGGAAATCGGCGCTTCATCCGTACGGGGCAACCACGAAGACCGAACACTACTCACCATCGCTGAGATGGAGACCGCCCACACCCCTCTCCCCGGGCCCGAGGAAAACGCCAATCGCACCGACGACTCCCTCGACGAAGAATCCTTCTCGCACGGCGACTACAAGGTCCGCAAACTCGCAAAACAATTCTCCAAGAAACAGATAGCATGGCTGCGGCAATGTCCCGTCATTTTACGCATCGGCCCTGTCTCGGGCATGGGCGAGGTGGTTGTTGTGCACGCCGGTCTAGTCCCCGACATCCCTCTCGAACAACAAGACCCGTATCAAGTGATGAACATGCGAACCATCGACCTCAAGACGCGCGTACCGTCCGAAAACAGAGACGGCACACCGTGGGAGAAATTCTGGAATCACCGCCAGAAGAAGCTGCCCGCCGCCGAGCGCGTGACGGTGCTGTATGGCCACGACCGAAAGAGGGGGCAGAATATCCAGAAATACAGCAAGGGGCTAGACTCTGGGTGTGTGGGTGGCGGGCATCTGACTGCTTTGGTCATTGATTCAAGGGGGAAAAACAAATATGTGCAAGTCAAGTGTAAGAAGTATGTGGACTGAGAGGATATGGGATTGTAACCTCCCATTGTTCATTTAATTATAGGACATACAGCATCATGTTTTGGGCGTTTGGGCGTCCACGCGTCTCTTGGGCAGTATACCACCACGGAATGCACATTTGGATATTGTGCGAGTGTGGAATTAACATCAGCGTATTTTTGGCATTCACAGCGAGATGCATTTGGTGTCCCGACTACGGTCTTGGGCATCTTATCTTTAGTATATCGGAGCGCATTTGTGATATCACGAATACAAATGTTGATATTCGAAGCTCGCTAGGGTGCAATCATCGATTACATTGCTTTCCACATGGTTATGGCTATCCACATAGTTATGTAGCAAGGTCATCGTGAAAATCTGACATTGCCTTTCCTGTTTTTGCATAGTGTGCATAACGTATGCATGTAGACTCATGTTATGGAGCCAGTCAAGGACACACAACTGCCAGCGATCGGCATGCTATACGGCTGTGGCGTAGAGCGCACAGGACTTGGAAATTTGAGGGAGCGTGAGGGGACCGCATTGAAGAGGATGAGCATGTTGCAAGCAGAGGAATTGGGCATACCGCACAAACCACAAGTAGAAATGGACGAAAGAAAAAGATTTTTTTTCACACCAATGTGTATTCGCTTTCGCACCAAGCACCTCATCATTAATCATCTACACATATCCAAAATAGAAGCGAATCCTTTGACCACCGCGATAGCAACCTAAAATCCTGCCATGCACCCATCTTAATCCCTAATTCCATCCAATCGCCTAGCAACCGAAACATTTCGGGGACCCTTCCCCCCCAATGCAGCAATCCTCTAGCTATATATGTGTTAGTGGACCAAGCCGAAGACTTTCGGGATCGGGAGGGGTAACGTCATGTATACAGGGCGAAGACAGCACGGCACGCCAAGGCGAAGTCGTGATTACATAGCTGCGTGCATACATGGTAGAGGTAGGTAGGTTGCTCTGCGATAATTAGCGGACGGGGTTTGCAAGCAGGGAATGTGTCGGGGATAAGCGAATGTCCATGGCCTGGCTGGAAGGGAGAGATATATAAAGGCGGGTGCATGGCAAGTAGAGTCCTCTTTTCTATACCTATGTAAACATCTTCGATCTAGGAATAGATATCGATCACATCTCTACAACTTCACAATCACTTTGCAACAACCATCTAATTTGGAACCCATCCCCAAAACCTCCCCCCGAAGCCAACGACCGACATCCTCGCTGTCACAAACATGACCTCCCCCACCCCAGTATGGTTCATCACGGCCGCGAGCTCCGGCTTCGGCAAATACATTGCCTTTGAGGCCCTATCTCGCGGCCACAAAGTCATCGCCAGCGCCCGCAGTACCTCACGAGTCGCCGACCTCAAAGAAGCTGGCGCCCATGTCGTCGCACTGGACGTCACCTCTCCGCTCCCCGATCTCGAGAAGATCGCCGAAGAGGCGAATGCCAAGTACGGATACATCACGCATCTTGTGAACGCAGCGGGGTATATACTCGTCGGCGGTGTGGAGGAGACGTCGTAAGTTTGCTTCTTTTTGGGGCTGGAGTGGAGTCTGAAGGCGCATGTGACGAACGAGGGCTAATGTGTGTGGTACAGACCCAAGGAGGACTTCGACATCTTCAACACCAATGTCTTCGGCATGCTCAACGTCAGCAAGGCATTCACACCGTATCTGCGCGCCACGCCCGGCGAAAAGACAATCACAAACTTCGGCTCCATCGGCTCTTGGTCCGGTGGGCCGGGCTACGCGCTCTACTGCGGTACAAAATGGGCATGCTCCGGTATTTCCGAGGCCCAGCGCGCAGAATTGGAGCCCTTCGGTATCAAAGTCACCGTCGCTGAGCCCGGGTACTTCCGGACCGGTTTTCTGAACCCAGGCACGAAAATTGTGTCCGAGAAGAGGATCAAGGCATACGATGATACAGCTGTTGGTCATGTGCGCGGCCTACTCGACCAGGTAGATAACAACCAGCCCGGAGATGTAATCAAGGGGTCCAAAGTTCTGGTAGATATTCTGACGCACAGCGGTGCGGCCGAAGGCAAGGAGATCCCGATCCGAGTGGCCCTGGGATCGGATTCCCCGCCTGCGATTAGAGAGAAGATGAAGACGACAGAGGAACTGTTGAAGGAGTGGGATAGTATTACCACGAAAACGGACCACGAGTAAATTGGAAGTTCCAGCTATGTATTGAGTAGGCAGATCCAGAGTTTTAGCGGTAGTTAATAAACGCAAAGATCAATGGTACGTTATATGGGCCTCAACGTTCGAGGTTTCGCAAATATGTGCGCCCATCTTCTTTTTTGGCCCTTCTTCTCTCTACGCTCTGGTGCGTTAAGCTCCGAGACTAGAGTATTTTCTGATTGCAAATGCTAATAATCGTCGTCGTCGCTCCTCCTTCCTGGCCTATCTGTTCGAGTACTTGAAGGCGTCTTGATGGCGGCGCCGCAGATCGAGCTTCCCCGGCTACAAGCCCAGGAGGTCGACCTTTCCGTGACGAGAACGCTGCTTCTGGATCATCTCCGTGGGGCGGTTTCTGTTGATTTCCTCCTGATCGTCCTCCCGAAAATCGGAATCTCGAAAACGGTGCAGCCACCACTGGTAGTTGATCATGCCCATGTGGTCGTTCTTGTTGATTGCCTGCCATTCGTCCTACATCCCGAGCTTTGTATTGTATGTGACCAGTCATTGTCGTCCTAACTTTAAAGGTTCCTTAGTAGTCGTATCGTCATCTCCAGGTAATTGACGCTTCCTCGCCCTACCTCTTCTTCCACTCTGCCGTAGCCTTCTTTCCGGTCCTGAATTCATCTTCTGCGAACACTGTTCTTCTGCAGAAGACTGGCAGTTCATCAAGATTCTTCCCTTGATCGTTACATAGGCCGTTTCCCAATCTTCTAATCACTTTTTTGTATCGTACAGTAGAGCCATCAAGCGAGGTCTTTAACAACTGAACACCAAGTCTTCTAGCTGTTCGCTGTATGAGTAGCGGTAGTCTCTAGAATGCTTTAGTTTGCTTGCAAATAGGGAACTTGGGCTGATACTACACTGTATTAGCTCTAATAAATTAATGCAGCAAACCATAGGTCCTCATACCAAAGTCTTGAAAGTGTAACTTGTACCCGATGACGGAAAGTCGAAATGTTTCTTGGTCGTCGTGATGTAGTTGCCGCCAAAATTCGAGTTCATCTTGGGACATGAACCACACCTCTTGGACTCTTCTGGGTGTTAATAACGCAGGATTTTGCGCTTGTGGAGCCCCTACGAGGGGATCGCCATTAGGAACCACCTTTTGAGGCATCGGAAAGATGTTCGTATACAGTTGGGTGGGGTGTCTAGACGTTCATAAATTTCCAGACGTGCAGAGATGACGAACGAGAATGTCGCCAAGTCTCCAAAGCTGTGCCGCCAAAATTCTAAGGATTAGAGGGCCTTTGATGTGAGAAGAAAGAGAAAGGAGAAAGAGAAAGGAGAAAGAGAAAGGAGAAAGAGAAAGGAGAAAGTAGAAAGCAAGCGGGGAATATCCTTATTCCTTGATTTGGAGAGAAAACCAAAAGGCAGCGGGTAAACGAGGCGGCAATCCATAGCTTTGTTCGTATTTTTTACGCTTCCGTTTCCATTCAGGTTGATGTGTAGTGCATGCGGGATAGCAATTGCAAGAGGCCCTGGGATTGTGGTATGACTACGGAAATGTGATAAGTGAATGAGTAGTCGAGTTCAAGTTCTGCTCCGACTCCCAGATATATATGCCTATGTAGCAGGTTCCATCGAGGAAGGGAGGGACGAATGTTTTGAGGAGGAGGTACGAGACCGGAGCTGCGGGTAATAGAACAAAGAGGCGTCAGGACAATCGGGCGATGATTCGGAGGAACTTCCAACGATCCCTCGAGGATCTCTTGATCGTATTTCTTGCAAGATTCATCGCTAATTCCTCCATGTTGGTGTTCTCGCCTAGAGTCGTTTGTTGAACGCTGATGATGCTGTCATGGTGTTGTGAGGTTGAGTTCCCATCTCCTCCCTTCCATCCCACCGTCCCAGAGCGCGGAGTCAGCTTCAGCGCTAAGCCCCATCTATCCATCCGCCTTCACCCACCGTCAAAATGCAGGAGCAGTAACCGCCACGCACCCATCTCTGAAACGCCTCCCCAGGTCCCATGGCCCCCGGAATCGCTCCTCCGCCCTCGCCTGTTAGGCTCGCAAAGCAGCATGACATGTACCACATGCGTCTTAACAGCTCGTATTATCAAAGAGATATGTGTGTAATATCACACGCCCGGTGGTATATCACGTAGCCAAGGTAGGGGACATGCATGCACGCACGCGGAGCACGGCGGTCCGTTCACCGCACTTTCAATGGCGCAAGCAGACGCGAGAGAGAGCTCCTGCATGCAAGGGTTACCGCTCGCACCTTGGAGCTGTTGGGACTCTGGGGATGTGGGGCCAGAGACCAGGACAACAGGGTTGCGTAAATAAGCGAACAGTGGACGTATCTGTTTGCTAAGACGATCATGCATTCATTTCACAACGCCAAAGGGTGGAGATGCAAAGTGATAGGGTAGACAAGCATTCGACGGTAGTTTTTCCGAACGTTTTGGTCTCAGTACTTGATGATGGAGAAGGGGGGTGGTTGATGCGACATCAGGCAGAGGATAATTGTCGACACCACACCACCGCCCTCAACATACCCACCATGTCCCCGAGCGGAACACAAGGCAGCCGTCTTGGCGCCATTCACCAGGGTATCAAAAATCCTCCTCCCGTCGATCTCGATACAGCAATGCGAGCGGGACAACGAGCGCTAAAAAACCGCAGCAACAAAGACACAACCAAAGAAGCCACGCATCCATCCATCCCTCCATCCACCTTGCATGGCCCATCCCGTAGAAATTACACTCCAATCGGAGTTACCCACCCAGGATCCCAGTTCGCGGAACTAATACTGCATTTCACCTTTCACTGCGACCCCTCAGACCCGATTGTCGGCACCGGGTGAAATATGAATGATGCGCTCTTGGCTCCCACTCCGCTCACTATCCAGATCCATGTCGGACGGCTTCTTCGCAACCTGTCTTGGATGCTGCAGCGGGGAATCGTCCCCCATGGGCTTCATGTCGAATGCCTCGGCCGCGTGCACTGTGCCCTGTGACCGGTCGCTCGAACTTCCTCCAACCATTTTCTTTGACCCCGAGTTCTTGGCCGTAGTCCCGCTCTTATCCCGGCTGTGGTATTTGTATCCGGTTGAACGGCTGCTGGCATATTGGGTGCGAACGAAGATGGCTTTGAGCGCGGGGATGGACGCGCAGTAGATGCCAATGTTGACCTCGACCATGGACCAGAGGTTGATGGGGACCGAGTCGTAGAAGGGGTCCTTGGACTCGGTGTAGATGCGGATGGAGTGGAGACGGACAATCGAAGCAATGCAGCTGAAGATGCCGAGACTGAAGATGAAAACAAGAGCTAGCTTTTCGCGCCTGGGACGCTGGATGGACATGAGAGTTTTGATCGGCAACGCGAGGATCCATATGTCTGTGACGATGTTGAAAGAGGAGGTGACTGAGTAGAAGTCAGAAACTGTTGAGCGGGCAAAGGCCATACATACAGTAGAATAGGGCAGTAGTGTTGATGCACTTTCCCTCTACTAGACCAGTGAAATCCCACATCTTGTAAATAGGGATACACTGCGTCAAGCAACAGATGACGCAAATTCCGCAGAATACAGCCAACACCCCTATTGTTATCTTGCACCCTCGCTCAAACTTCTTTTCGGCCGCTAGTGGACTGCTGTTAGCTAGATCTTAGTCAGAGATTGAGCCGTAATCTCACCAATGCGCAGATAGAAGAAGAGAATAGACGCCTTGATGCAGAAGATGAGGATGTAGTACATGATCTCGATTGCGAGCGTTGTCTTGACCAGGTTGGTCATTTCGTCTAGTGACAATGTAGCCCCGCTGAATCCCATGCCGTTGGCTCGAAGAATCCATATCGCAATGATGTATCCGACCGTAAAGAGCTGCAAGTATGAGCCGTTGGATACAAAGTGCAAATTATCATGGAAGACATACCAGCGCCGCAAGCATCATCCAGTCATCGGTACCAAAATTTCGCACAATAATGGTTCTTGCAAATATCCGCATGCCAACTATAATGACTGGAGGATCATCAGTGATGGACTAGGAGAAAGAGAGGGGCAACGCACTCGACACTATTGTCATTGCAGTCGCAACTCCCGTGCATGTGTCTTGTTGGGTCTTCTCGTGCGCCGGATTTGGCGCCGCCATGTTGTAAGATTTCGGGTGATGTATGACAGGTGATCAATCGTGGAGTAGAAAGAATACAACGAGATCTCCGAAGCTACGGATTCCATGGGCCTTATAAGATCTAAAACCGATGGAGGCAAGACGGCGAACCGATTTTCACTCCAAGGCACTTGGTGCTAAGACAGCCGGCACCGGCGTCGTTTCATGGCTCGAAGAATAAAGTTTCCTACCTAACGTCTGTCAGGTACTAGCCTCCATCACAAGCTTCTGTCTTCATGAACCCCCGTAGCGATTCACTCGGTTGACAGGCCCAGCATGGGTTGAAACTCAATTGTGTGAACCCCAAGCCTTTCACCCAGCTCCGGCGGATCAATAGGGCTAGGAACGAGACTGATGTCGGGATGATCAGCAAGTGACGCACGCGCATCCGCGTAAGGGCCATGGGTAGATGCAGGTTCATGTGTGTGATGTCTCCACAAGCTAGGAAGTCTTCGGTAGTCGCCGAACCGACTTTCGTGCACGCTGATATCATACCGCAAAACCTGAAATCTGATTGACCAGAAGCTAGAATTTTTGGTAGGCTCAGTCTCCAAATGGATGGTTCGGAACCTGCGGAAGGTCACTTGAGAGGGCGACGCTCTGCACCCATCCATGGATCGCAGGTGTGTGAAGCCAATTCGAATCAGGCTAAAGTCCATCAATGCGGATGGCCAACGGAGTGGCTTCCGAGGAAAGCCAAGCTCCCCACATAATTGAGTACAGCGGAGATGGAATTGCTTGAACGGGTATAATGCTCGCCTCTCAGCTTTGGTACAGAGATGCTTAATCTTTCACAGAACCTTAAATCTGGTTGATCATGTATCGAGTCAATAGCACGCGTAATATCCCTAGGTCGTGGCGACTGCATTCTCATAGCTCTTGGAATTGCTTACGTCAGAGCGGAGGAGTGCGGTCTTCCAGACTTCTTGGGCTTTCCAGAATTCAGGACTCCTGCAATCACTTCATCTAGGAGAAGCACTGATGGAAGGCTCAGTCAAGGAACATGCATTGAAGGCGATACTATTCCGTGCATCGGAGGATATCATGAGGTAGTCAAAAGGCGAAAAGGTGATTGCGATTCGTGGATGATCGTCTAAGATGGCGGGGTGTTAAGTATGTTGGTAGCGTCACACATGTCGACATGCAGTTGACCGTTTGATGTTAAACTTTCGGCTAGGCGTTAAAACGAGCGGATTCTAGCCAACTTCGGTTATTTGAGCGACGACTCGTGCGTTGAGCTCAAACTCAGGTTGCTCCGTACTCGCTTATCCGTGCTCAAGAAGGCAAGGCATAGTTTTGAGTAGCCAACCATAATTCCTGCCTCGCTTGATTCGTAGTCGAGAGGTACGTCGTTTTTTGTCGAGGTAGATGGGTATCTGAGGAAGAGAGGTAATGAACTCTGGATGTGTATGAACATAAACGGGATATAGAGCTTTGGATATCACACTCTTTATCCTCACTCGGAGGCTAAGAGGAGGGGACATTTACTGCCTCCAAGTCGACACCTGCCGGCAAAAATCGGGAAAAGAGCGTCGAGGCAGTTCACTCCAAGCAACTACCTCTGAGATCTGAGGCACAGTCGAGTCAGAGGGTACATATGTCAATGCCCTAGAGCGTTCTGCAGTGCTTCGAATAGTGTTCCCTGGTGCGATGGAAGGATGGGCCATCGCCGATCCCAACGCCTGTCGCGAGGTACGGTAAGCCTTGCGTAATTGTCGAAAGATCGCGAGTCATCAGCTCAGCGCCAAGCAAAGTCTGGCTCTCGCCACCCATCCAGCGACGTGTTGTCGTGCGAAGTGGCAAGAATAGAGGACATGCCCGAGCCTCTTATTCATGTTGGTGCGCCCAACTCCATCATCTCGCTCAAACAACATCGACCAAAGACTTCAAACTCGCGCCCGGAGGGGCGTAGAAAACGCAAACCAGGCGACCGGATCCATACCTCGTATCCACCTTTCACAATCCAGACCTATAGCTCCAAGCATAGTACAGGATTGGATTCGTGGCCGCTCGCCTCGCTTGGAACCAATCGGGTTGGTGAGTCTGTCGGTCCGAGTGACCCGTGATACAAAAGAAAACACGGCGGTAAAGATGTAGAATGGTACATGCATGTTTATTTCGGATGCGGAGGTTGATTTAGAGTTGCCCGTGTGGGGGATGTTCCGGAGGCATGTCGGCCGGTGTTTATAAAAAAAAGACGGGGATGAGAAGGGACCGTGATCTATTGCTCTTTGCGGTGCCGACTGGTCTCGCATGAACCTTCGTCCGTTATGCTCATACCCACAATGCACATTCAAACTCATTCTCAATTTTACATTGCCATCTTGATTGATAATCCACCTCCCAGTCTTCAGCTCTCCTAATTTTATTTTCAAAAGGTTGAAAATCGAAGTTGGACTACGGGTTCCGCAGCAATGGCACGTTATCGGTCCTTCATCGGACAACGCGGCAAACGTTGCGGCCCGCAAACTACCCCCATCGGGCAACTTTCGTACTCGTGTTGAAAGCAGACAGCTCGGGACAGCGGGAATGTGCTGGATGATTGGTGTTTCTCGAACCCCCCCCCCCGGCTACATGTACAGAGGTTACTACTCGCTGTGACCCATGGGCCTGGTAGCACGAGGTCTCAAAGAACACGAGAATATAGTAGTCGAAGCATTATTTGAGTCGTGCCGGACAAAATGCCATTCCTATTCATAACTCTGGAGTCTCATGCAATCATCCATTTCATTCCATCAGGTATGCATCTTTGAACACCGTGCCATGCCAAAATGTACGGTATGCCTCTATGTGTCCACGTCGCCATGCAAATACAGATCAGAAGCCTGCGAAAGCAGTGCCGAAAAGAAAAATCAAAGAGGCCATATCATAGCATTTGGCCCAGCCAAACGCGAGGATAAAAATCGAATGGTGCGTTCGACCACTGCCATCTATACCGCTTTAACGAAAGCTGCACGTCTAGTCAGCATCTCATAACTCTACGGGCCAAGGTACAGAGTCTACTCACTGGCATCGATCTGTATGACCTGGGGTAAAGCCAACTTCACCTTGTTCCGATACAGCGTCCTGTTGTTCAACTGCAAAGGGTTTCCCTCAAAATACACCGTTTGCAGCTCCTCCTTGTCCCGCAATGCCTTCTCCACTTCGTTGAAGCTGTTCACTTTGCAGTAGCTAGCCCACAGCTCCTCCAAGTGTGCGAGTGTGGACAGACCAGAAAGGTGCTCGATAGGGTTACTACTGATGTCCATGACGCGGAGCTTGGTATTAGCTTCGAGACCGGAGAGATTGGTCAACGCATTGTGGGATATGTGTAGTTCCTCTAGGTTAGGTAGGTTGGAGAGGCCGGTTATGGCTGTCAGTCGGTTCGACTGGATGGAGAGAATCTTGAGGTTCGCCAGGGTATCGAGACCTTTGATCTCCGTGATCTTGTTCTTGCCTAACCACAGTTCCTCCAGGCCTGTCAGGGTTTCCAGGTTCTCTATCGACTGGTAATGTCAGCATGGGTCGAATACCAGTTCGCGGCCCTCGGAACTCACCCGTATTCTGTTCGCGCCTAGTTCGATTTGCTTGAGGTTATTCAGACCGTCTAGACCTTCTATGGTGCTTATTTTGTTTTGTACAAAGTATAGATCTTTCAGCTTTGTGAGGTGGTTGAGGCGCTTGATGTGCTTGATTTTGTTGAACGAGAGATCGAGCGACGTCAGTTCGGTGAAGGCTTCGAAGCCTCTTATGTGAGCGATTGCGTTATCATAGAGATCGATTTCTCGTAGGGATGCGGCGAGTTCTTCTGGTATCTCAACCTCGGATATTTGGTTTTGACGGAGGCAAAGACGCTGTCCGGTGTCAGTCGTAGGCAGCGCGTCGGTGCGACAAATAGCTCACCTGCAGTTTCTTGAACCTCTCTAGCCTCAGTGCCGGTATGCTCGAGATGCGGAAGTGCACCAAGTCAATATCCTCCTCGTCGGCATCAACGTCGTCCAGCAGATCCTCGTCTGCCGCAAGCTGCTCCGGCTCCGGTCCTTCCTCCTCGGATTCTTCCGGTTCGCTCGGCGCGTCTGGGTCCGGCGGTGCAGCGCCTTTCTTGGTAAGCCTTAGTTTTCCGTCCCAGCCCTTGCTGTCCCGGGGCTTGTGGTCCTTTTCTTCCCCATCGTGCGTCTCGCTGATGTCTGTCACGGCGGGGTCGAGCGCGTCGTGCGACGGGAGGGGATTTGAGTCGGCCATGGGGGGTTCGCGATGGTATCTGGTTTAAAGAATGAAGGTAGACTGTACGCCTGAAGAGTATACAGGGCACACGTGCGTCGAAGGAAGAACAGGCGGTGGGTGGGGTGATTGGATTCGAGGAAGCCGTGACGGTGAAATGATTATGCACGGCGGGAGCTGCGTTTGTGAAAAGCTTATTTTGTGCTGGGGCAGGGGCCCGTGCATTTTGCGGGGCGACGATCAGCTTCATGCTTCAAAACCCAGCAAAACACACAACGGCCATGGGCGGTGGTGAAGCAGATGCTATGCAGCGTGTCTACGAATGTTGGATTAAGCGTCCGCGAAAGTTTTCTAAAGGCACAAGTCTAGTTGCGCTGCGTCACCGTTTCGCCGTTCGTGGGGCAACAATATTATGCTACTGCAGCAATCCGCCGTCAACCTGAACGTTGACATGTACCAAAACACCATGATCTAGCCCCGTGCCAGGAAATGCTCACGGTAGGCACCTAGGGATGAGAGATTCTGCATCATGTGATGCCCTCAGGTCAGCATGTCAACATACCTACATGCCCACATGCCCAGGTACGATGTTGGGGAATGCCCTGGCCCTTGGAGGGTCGGGTTTCAACGGGGCGATAGATGGGTGTTAGGGATGACCTGTATGATTTGTGCAAGAGTCCCGGAAACGGACGGGACATATCACAGCCAAAATGGCGACGTGGTACAAGACGGAGCTGCTGATGCCTGGCGGATGCAATGTGGCCGTCATGGGAAGTGTGACAGGAAGCTTGTATTGAGTGTGTTGCTGGTAAAGGACCGCCGTGGTGAACTGGGCCCTGCTTGCTCCATTGTATCTTGGTGCTCTGCTTGCTCCGTTGTCCGCTGGAGCCCCGGATGCATGATCGATAAGCGTGATGAGGCTGCCGTGCACACTGACATGTCCTGCCGAGACTTGACGACACCCTCAGGCGGATGGACGTTGGACCCGTGACGTTCCATACATGGAATGCTGTAGGGATCGGCACTTTGCCGAGTGACTGGAGGGGCGCCGGACGGCTTCCACTCGCCACAGCAGTGAAACGCACAAATCGGGCGAAGGGTGGGCTGGCATGTGACCGCCTCGACGACCGCATCCCCGGACCAGCCATGGGGTCTGTCGCTGCCGTGAAGAAGAAGAGGGCGGTCGTGGAGTCGGGCGCGCGATAGAGGGAATGCGGATGCTGCTGCAAGGTCCGGCCGCTGACGGGATTATCGCTGGAGCAGGCCGGGATGCAGCGGCAGAAGGGCCTCTGCAGGCGGCGAGTGGAGAGGGCAGACGGGGGATGGGCGTGGTGATAGGCCGGCTCTCTCGCAATTGCATGTTTAGACCGCCCGGCCACACTGTTAACCGCCGTCGCACGGGCGCCCGGGGGGGAAGAGGCGTGTGTGGCTGCACAGAAACGGCCACAGAGCGCGCAGGCCGTCGAGCTGGTTGAGCGGGTCGAGGTTTGCCAGTGTCCCCAGACGAGCCCCCGACGAGCTGCCACGGCCAGCCAGCCAGTCCATCC
>MU001870.1:0-82161 GCA_010093585.1 Melanomma pulvis-pyrius CBS 109.77
CAACCGACCTCCCCCCCCACTGCCATCCAAGGCGCTTCCAGGACACCTCCGCCGCGTCCGCATCGCCCGTCTGCCGCCGCCGCAATGCCTCTCCGCACCGAATACCCCATTGTGCGCGTCGAAACGGGCTCGATCCACACCATCGAGACGCGCGATCCCCAGAACCTGTTCGGCCTGTGGTCCGGTGAGTCGCCCCCAGAGCCAATGCGCCCGTGAATCATTGTCGCTGACCCGTCTCCGCATGCAGTCTTCTCAAAATGCTCCCCCGCAATGGAGGACGGCAAGCGCTACGAAAACATGGCCTGGAGGCTATGGAGTCGCGAGACCTTCTGCTGCGCGCCCGACAACCTCTTCCCCCCGCGCTGGTCGTTTGAGCGCCAGCTGTCCATCGCAAACGACGCCGCCGCCGCCGCCGCTGCCGCTGCAGACGTCCCCGAGCTCTCCACCAGCGTGGGCTCCGACGATTCCTCCTTGGAAGGCGCCCTCAGCGCGACTACCCGGTCCAATTCGTCGTCGTCGCGGCCCAGTCTGCGCCGCCACGACTCGGCCAACAGCCAGGCCCGCGAGGCCCGTGGGAAGCACATGACGCCCATCGATCTGGAAAAGGTCGTGCACTCCATACAGGAAAAGAGGGCCATTGAGCCGCTCTCGCCATTGCCCCCGCAGCTCGCCGCACAGCCGCTGCAGAAGAAGCCCGCCGCAGAGTCAACGCCACGCCCGTCTTCCCCACCCTCCGCCCCCCGATACGTCCCAGAATCGTCCGCCTCCACCATGACCACCGCGCTAGAGAGCGAGAGCGTGAGTCCCCCAGTTGGCTCCGACATCAGCACGTCGACGGATCTCAGCGCCCACAGCGTCGTGCACGGCTTCGATCCCACCCGCATCTCTACCTCGATGCGTTCCAGTACGAATCTGAATCCCACCATCCTCAAGACCAGCGCACTACCAAGGCCCGGTCCTTCAAAAGCACAGCCCGTGAAGCGCAAGCAGCCCATGTTCACACTGGGGGGCTCCTCAGACGAGGACAACCACAGCTCGCTGGAGACGTCCATGACCACCCTCGCCAAACGAAGCTCCCTGTCCGATAGCCTAAAGCCCGCCCTCGCCCGTAAGACGACGTCCTTCAAGAGCGAAGTGTATACCCGCACCATCCAAGATGCCACTTCGGAAGAAAGCGAGGGCGCCATCGAGAGCGACAGCGAGGAGGAGGAGTCCGACGATAATGCAATTGAAGAGGAAGATTCCGACGACGAAGAGTGGGAGGATGACGACGACTGCGCTTCATCCAGTGTGACCGAGTTCCACCGCGTTGACTCGAGGCCGAACCTCGTCTCGCGCCGTTCCCTCCTCACCACCGCCTTCACCCAAGGCGAACGCGCCCAAGCTCTCCAGAACGCCGCCTCGCGGTCCACCCCAGTGATCCGGCGGTCCCGAACTTCGACTCCCAATGGACCCTCTACTGGCACCTCCCCCCAGGAAGATAGCGGACTCATGATGCGGCCCTCGGTCCCCCGCTCAAAACCCATAATCATGACTACGTCCAACGTGCATCCTCCGGCACTGTCTCCGCGCACGACACGCCGCAACATGTTGCAGACCGAACTCACCCAGTCCCTGCGGCAGAACCTCCTTTGGGAGAGACAGCAAAAGAACGCGACTACAAATGCGGTCAACAAACGGCATCAGAGCGCCGTGTCCATTCCGGCGCTGCGCAGGGCCATGACCACCAACGACATCAAAGGCCTGACCGCATTTCCTCAGCAAGCCATGAACAAGTCTTCGACATTCAGGGACGCTGTGAACGCCGCGAAAAACAACAACTCCTATAATGACTACTTCGACCAAGGCCTCCAGGAATACCACCAGAAGGGATGGTAGCGAATTCTTCTTCTTCTTCTTCTTTTTCTTCTTCTTCTTTCAGCATCTGCATCCCAGCGGCATAATATGGACTGGCATGGATTAACAGGCGTTTTTGGTGTTTTATTCTACCTTCTACCTCAGCTCGGGACCCTCCACTGGGACGGCCAGCTATGGGTATTCCAAAATGCTCTGATGCCACAAAGGCATCGAGTCTGCCCACGAGGCTACGATTTTCCTTGTTTCTCTTCGTCCCTTGACGGACATTGGGCGGTTCATTCGGCTTACAAGATATGTCATGGCTCGCGCCTGGGTGGTCTGGATCGGACTCCTCTACATGTCGAGCATTACCCCGTCCACTGGTCTGTACTATTACCTGCATTGTACTTTTATGGGGCTTCGGCGCGAAGCCATTTATACCCTGTAGGAGCAGCGCGCGCGACCTGGAGCGCTGTGGAGCAGCTCGTCGATAGCATTACCTCAAATAGCACGGTAATCACTTAGGTACTTAATCGCAAAAAAAAGCAGATAGTTCAACAACATGGACTTTCCCAATGCAGTGATGTGGTGTCGGTGAGCAATGCACGTAGCCAGCTAGCATGGCTCTTGGTGTCATGGACGTCCTCTCTTCATCAGCTGGCCGGGTTTCTGCTCCCAACAAGACGCACGAGTGATACGAGAACAGGCTTTGTCTGGCACGCTCTTTACCGCTCTTCTGAATCATCTCACAAAGGTGGATGCCCAGCAGGCGCTTATGCACGCCGCGCTGTAGGTTTTATGCAGCAGGCGGCCGGCACCAATGGCGGAAGTGCTCAAGGTGCCGGATTATAGACGGCAAAGGTTACAAAGGCGTCGACGGGGGCGTGTTGGTCCTCGCAGCCATCTGCCGCGAATTGAACGCGAGAGGGCTCAGGTTGTTATGTTTATTGCAGAGCCCACGCGGCAAATGCATCACTATCGACGTCCGAGGGCAATGAGCGGCTATTGCCCAGGCCATCTCTGCGAATGCTTCCCTCGGGCCGGCTTCCAGGTCGTCGCCGCCCATGGCAAAGACGCGACGACTCGACCAGACTCGGGGTCCCTGTCGTGATACTGATGCCTGCGGTGCGAGAGACATCTCGTGAGACGGTGCTTGTGTTGTGTGCACCGGGCCAAGCGTCGAGCGGCGTGCAGCGTGGCGAGCGCGTCAATGGCCCGACCTGCATTGCATCTATCGTGGGATCGCCCGTCGAGCGTCGAGACTCAGCCTTACCAGATGGGCTCGGCCGGCGACGCTGTGTCTGTATACGGCGCTATAAGGGTGGGAGTCACGCATGTATCGTGACTTCCGGCAGCAGCGCTTCACCGCGCGCCATGGCTTGAGGGGCACATTCTCCACGCCTCGCCTCCACGCCTCGCCTCCACGCTCAACCCTCCACTCAAGCTCTCCACCACGCCCCAGCTGACCGAGCAGCGGGAGCCTTCTCCAGGCTTTGCCTCGTCCTCATCTCATCTCTCTCCATCTGCTACCCCGGATTGGCCCTTGCTCAGCTGAGCCAGCCGCACCCGCTCTGCCATTCCCGTCGCTCTGAGGCCATCCCCCCATCCCATCATCCGTCCATCTAAAAACAACCGCCATCCATGTCCTCCAACGACGCCCCCCCTTCAGGCACCCGCCGTGGCTCCCTCGACTCCCTCGGTATGTCGTATGTCGAGCGATGCGCTGGCATCTTAGCGGCTGCAAAAGGGTCACCTGGCTCACATGCTCAGGGCTCTCCACCTCTAACTCGGCCGCTCCTCAGCCTCATCTACAGGGAGCTCCGCCACCGCGGCGCCCTCGCTGTCGATATTTTGGTCAAACGCCCGGTAATATGCTGACGACTCTCATCCTGTGATCACTGTGATATCGCGACTTCTGCTTCCCGTCACCCAATTCCCCGACCCCCGCCTCCTCATTTGTCGCCCTCGTGGGGGTCTTCGTCACCTGCCTTCCGCATTGTCACACCTCTCTTCTCGCGAGCTGCACACTGACTTGTTCTTTTTTGCCAATGCTGCTAGGATGTCGATCTGGCGCTGCCTGTCCCTTCAGACATGAGGTTTTAGATACAGCTCAGCAGTCAACTGCCGCCGTGCAGCAGCAGCAGCAGCCTGCCCGCAGATCCCAGCCATCGAGACCACTCCAGCGCGCCGTGGGCGCGGAAACGATCCCCATTGTCCCGCCAGCGAATGCAGCGAGTGCAGCGAGCTCAGCAGGCGCCACTGTCAATACTTCTCGCATTACCCAGCGTCCAATCCCCCAGGCCCAGCTCGCAGATCCAAGAGCGTATCAAATCGCACAGCTTCGGCGCAGATTTACTCCGGG
Source organism: Melanomma pulvis-pyrius CBS 109.77 (assembly GCA_010093585.1). NCBI lineage: Eukaryota > Fungi > Ascomycota > Dothideomycetes > Pleosporales > Melanommataceae > Melanomma > Melanomma pulvis-pyrius. The sequence goes on from MU001870.1 coordinate 4,199, forward strand.
TGAGCACAACGAGAATAGCTCCACGATAGTGACATTCCGCCTCCGTCCGTCTGACCCTGACTTTCCGTTTGAGATGGACGCACTGCATTGCAGTCTCAATGTCCCGCTCGACTATCCGAAGACCGGTAAGCCCGCGCTCAGGGTGACCAACCCAGATATGCAACGGGGATATCAAATCAACATCGAGCAGGGCTTCGATAGGATAGTTGCAGCTTCGGCGTCTTCCACCCTGCTATCTTACCTTAACTCTCTCGATAAGCAACTCGAGGGTCTGCTGTCGTTGCACAAGGCTGACACGATCAAAATTGTGTCTCACTCCAAACGACCGGAGAAGGATGAGATTACGCCTCATTCCATTCTGGGAGACAGCACTGAGGTTCCAAACTTGCCCCTTATCGCACCGGAAATTCTCCCGAGAACAGTAACGTATACAGCCGAACAGCGATCACAGGCAAGACAGACTCGCGTTGCGAACATCAGACAGCTTGAAGCTCGCATGGGAAGGCTTCCTCATTTCTCAAAGTCCCTAGATGGCTCCACTTTCACTATTCCTATCGATCCACGTAAGAGAGGAGAATTGCCGGTCGAACTTCGGGCCATCAAGCTGGTCAAGCTGGTTGTACCTGAAGACTACGATCTTTCCTCTTGTTGGATCGCACTGGTAGGTGTGACAGGTGATGCAGTGCAAGCTGTACAAGATGCTTTTCGCACACGGGCGATGCAAGTCCCCACTGTGTCGCTTCTTAACCACATCAACTACTTGACACAGAACATACACTCTATGGCTAGGATTAAACCGGAGGTTGAATCAAAGACTATATTGACTTCAGACAACCAGCCTGTTCAACTTACACGACTTCCAGGACCACAGCCTGTAGCAACTCCCATTGCTTCTTCCGCTCTTCCACCCGCCGAAGTACCTAACCGATCGCACATCATCACCATTCCGAGACCCCCTGAGTGGGACACAGTTGTTGAAGGATATATTGAGAGCTCGGATAGCTCGTCGGATGGTGATGAAGAACTCGACCATGACGAGGAAAGTATTGGAGACATACACCGTGCCTCAGCATCGGTGGATACCTCTACCCCAGAAAGGGGCCTTCAAGTTTCATTTCCCCAACTTGATCTACATGGCATTGAGCTACTCGAGATAGGCGTACTGAACATCACAGTGAAGTGCGAACGCTGTAAAGACACCAAAGATATTGCAAACCTTCAGAACAACTCCAGGGGAGACCACGCTCGCACAGAATCTTGCAAGAAATGTGCCTCGCCGTTCGCCATTGGTACATCATGGCAGCATCTATCACGACTACTCGCTAATAGCTCCAAGGTTACAGAGCGGAGCTCATGCATACCAATTCTGTCCGCGCGGGCTACCTGGATCTTGAAGGCTGCACCATCGTCGACATGTTGCCAAGGTCAATATTGCCGTTCCATTACACCACACAGTATCTGATCAGGTGCTTTACAGCTCGTTTATTCCTACATGTGCGGAATGCTCGACGGCTTATGAGCGGACTGGAGTCGTTGCTGTCAGAGGGGATACGTCAATGGCGTTTTGTCGGCAATGTCATCGGAAGATGAGTACGCTAACCCTCCTTTTCGGCATGCCGATGTGGCTGCCACGTTTTGATATTCGCACTAACTAGTGGACCTTCCTAGCCTTTTTTGTACCAGAGATCAAGTTTTTAAGAGTCAGCGCTAGTATAGGTGAGGCGAACACAGCAAGACTTATTGGTGTTTTAGGACAGCCGGAGTTGTCCCCGATTAATTCCCCCTCAACACCACGAACCACGAGACACGAACTGACTCTTTTGTGTCGATAGCACGTGTAAGCCATGTGCCAATGCGAAAGAAGGTATGTCTGTTTTATCACAAGATAGGAAGAATGTTTTCACCAGCATGACTTCATCTCGATCTCACAAGCTGCCCTCAATCGGTTGACACCAGACGATTACTAACATCGAGCACAGAGGCCTCAAAATTTGGGTATTGTAGCAGGCCAGGAATTGCCGAATCGTGGGAGGTGTTCTCACTACAAGAAAAGTTACCGTTGGTTTAGGTACGTTGCAATCGTCGCCTTGTCTTGGAGAGAGCAATATCTTATGCAAGCTAGGTTCTCATGCTGTAGCAAAGTGTTCGCGTGTGACAGGTAAACTACTTCCTCTTCATCCCCGGATCCGCAAAATAGCTTCGTCACGGGAGAACTCTATCCGCCGCTTCAGTCTGGCAAGCGCGTACTGACGTTGGGGGATAGGTGTCATGACCAGGCAGAGGGCCATGCCGTTGAGCATGCAAACAGGATGATGTGGTATGTGAAATTTATGTTTTGTATTCTGCTTGGTTGCGTAGGGTGTCCTTGAAACGATGAAGAGCTTGCATTGTCAGCTGCTCTCTGCTTGAGGCTGACGCTACTTTATCCCCGCAAAATCACGAGCATCGTTCGGTTGCGGTCAGATCCCCGCGGTCGATCCCTGTACATTTTTGCGCCTCAACACCTCACGCAACCGTTCTAGTTCCGTCATTGCCTTTGTCAACCGTGCTTCGTTTGTTCTTTTTGTTCGCGGTATAATTCTCGGAGTTCCTGCTGACTGGCTTTTAGCGGCTTCTGTAGGTGCTCCTTCTATTATTGTTTCAGCGCACGCGTCAGCTGGACGCACGTTGAGGTTTTCATGAGAGTGGCATTGACATGTGAACCCCATCAATAGGCTCTAGAGAGCAAAACTATCGCCCCAAGGATTGCGGCATTTGCCACGCATGGCTTACGGTAAAGCCGAGCAGAGGATTCTGGGAAGGAGGCCAAGGTTTGTGCACATTTCCATTTATCACCGACCCGAGGGACTCCTTGCCATGACGAAGACGTGTCGCACGTGGGAATTGTCATGCGCATATCACGACCGGGCCGACTTCTTTCAATCCAGGAACCAAGGAACGTCGCACATGGCAATTCGCGAAGTCATGCCGAGCCCGATTTGAACGTGCTGCCCAAGGGTGAAGGCGAGCGACAGTTTCCGCTAGCCCTATCCATGCTCTTCCGCCCCTGTGTCAGGAGGAGAAATTCCGCCGTACCGCCGTCTTGTGAGAAACACATGCGCGTAAACAGCACCTGGTTCCCCGAGGCGAGCAGAAACGTTCACTTGTCGCAACGTCCATAAACAGAAATGATGTTCCGCGGGTTTTGAAACACGACTCGAAGAACCTTGGAAATTACAGTTTTATCAGAGTCAGGTGCCTCATGCGATGATGCGGCTCCCTTCCCCCGGATCGGCAGACGGGGTCAAACTCCGATATAAGGCTGGCTCTTTCACCGGCAAAGAATTTCCGTCACGTGTCATTCGGTCCGAGGGCAAGCCAATCGGGATAGCAGAAATAGGGGACGTAACCACCTGAGTGTTTCACGTGACTAGTGATTCAATCGACATGCTGGTGGTATCTTCCTCGACATGAAATTGTCACTCTCCGAGAAAACCAACACGAGATCAATTTGGATCTTCAAAATTGAGGAGGAACTTGCCGTCATATGGAAGCTCAGGATTCAATATTGCGATTATTTACCATACGAGCATGACTAACAGCGATTGTTTGCAGGAACCAGGGACAAAGTGACGATGTCTCGAAAAGGTAATGCCTCCCCCGACCTCCTTTTTTATCGCGCTATTAACGCAGACTCAAACACCACCAATATCCTGCAAGAATCTCAATCTGACAATCTTTACCTCACAGACCCACGGAAATACAAGCGCATCAGAGGCTCGAGGCCGAGCTCTTGAAATCGGACACGACAAGGTGGGTACACAGGACCGCGCAAGGTTGCATGTCACATTCAAGTTGTGTTCCTTTTGTGGAGCTGCGATGAAGTTTTGCATCTTTTGAACCTTTCATAGGACAAAGGAGAAAATTCGAGATCCCGCTCCGTAATATTATAGCGCCCGTAGTGGAGCTTGAAGAAATCGAAATTCGGGAGAAATCGGCTAGCCATTGCATTTTCAAATTCTAGCATTGCTCGGGCGCGGACCTCTCCGCGAGTGGACTCAACACCAATGCAACAGCATCTGTGATATTGCTACGATAAAAACTTGAGGCCTTTTTAGACCCTGAAACCTTTCAAGGACCCATCAACTATGTGGATATGTGGATATATGGGCAATTGTCTCCACAATCAAGCTTGTCGTACAGTCCACCGTTACGTCGCAAAGTACTGCTCGCTGCAGGAGCCCCTGCCATGGCTTCCCGTGAAGTGGAAATCAGGAGTTCCTCGTTCAGGTTCCCCTTAGTCTTCACATGAAATCTATCAATAATCCCGCAACGCTGATGAATCCGGAACATCAACATCATACGATTGCGAAACAGATTTAGCGAGTATGAGAATAGTAAGGGTGTATGCGCGGATGTGGGTTGTGTGAATGCGCTGCAGTAGTAAGTACTAAGCGGTGCGAACCTGCATTCCTTACCGCTCCGATTAATTACTGCAAGGCACTCATGCTAGTTTATCCGGGCTAGTGAGTTGACTGTCGGTGTATTTTAAACTGACTAAACTAGCCTCTATCGGGCTATTACGGAGAGAGTCGTGCTGGTCTGGTGGTGACATTTGATATTGGCTTGGCTTGGTGTTGGTGTTGATACCCAACCGTGCCAGCCCCACGCAACCCGAGCATTACCTAGGTCTGTTCACGCGCGCAGCACGGCTGCGATCGACGTTACTTCTTTGAACTGACCTTTCTTAGTCTACACGCCATATACTACATGCTATACAGCCTCATTCCATTACCAAACGCCCGAATTTCCGCCGCAGATTGAAATCCAACGTCGCTATGCCGAGGTTACGTGATCCATTTTTCAGCTCACAATGCCCGCCGGAACTGCCCGACGGGTTGTCTCCACCAACCAGCGGGTCCGCATTATGGTATAACGACGCGTCTAGTCCAGCCCTCAAACTGTTAGCACTTCTTAGAGCATGTCTGTGTCAAAAAGCTATTCCCAGACCCACAGTATCTACTCGCGGATATGCATGCAGGCTCTCTTTAGCCACAGCTCTAGCGGGCCTTCACACCGCCACGAGCTCGCCAATGTACTCGCGCGCGCCACATGTAGGCAGCAGCTGGATGTAAACGGCCGAGTTTACCGGTTGTGAGTCACCATCTTGCATTTTCATATGAATTTCTGCGAGCGGTAGTCGGTAGTCGGTAGTAGCGGGCAGTCGGATGTCGGCTGTAGAGTTGTCAGCAAGGCAAATAAACACTCTACACGAAAAAGGTGGTACTCGCGAAGGCGTAGGTAGTAGCAGTGCATGATCAAAACATTTTACATAATTGACTTCTCTTCCAAATAGAGCGGTGCTCCAAGACCGAACTTGGTCGATGTACCCACCCAAGAAACGATCCCCTTATCCTAAGTACTTTCCTATCTCGGCGCCGCCCGTCCTCTCTGCCACGCGCCCACGCCACACTCTAAAAACCCCACGCGACCCACACAGAAAAAGTCCAACCTTCTAGAAGCAGACCATGGTTCCGCACCGGCAGTCCCCGTAGCTCTGCCAGTCCAGAGTCCCTGCATCGCAGGTATCACCCTAGGGGCGTCCTAGCGTCCGTGTCGCATCCAACGGCCGCCGCGCAGAAGGGGAGAAATCGCCGTTTCAGAGGCTGGAGGCTCGCGAGAGAATGAGGCAAAGCGTTCGAAAGGGTTCTGCTGTGTTGCGGGAGCGAGGGAGGGAGGGAGGCAGGGAGGCAGGGAGGCAGGGAGAGAGCTATAGGTGGGGCGGGCAGAGGTGGTAGGGTTTAGGGATCGTACTTCTTGGACGGAGATGTGGCTTTGGAAAGGGGAGAGAGACCATGAAAGATGTGCGGAGTTTGGTACTGTAAGTTTTGGTATCGTTTTTGTCTGCGTAAGCTTGGACTGCTTGGACTGCTTTCGAACCTTTTTTTTTTCCCTTTTTCTTCGTCCGTCTGTTTGCGTCCGGGTTTCGCACTTCCTTTTCCATCTCTGCTTTCTCTCGGACGCATATTTCATATCCTGCTTTACTTTCTGATCCTGCTACCGACGAGGAATTGCGGCGGCATAGAGGAAGGAGAAGGAGAAACGTTATATAGTACCTGGTCGAGACCTTGGACGCTTTGAAGTGCTGGGTCTTATGGTCAGGGTTAGGTTTTCTGTCAGACTAGCTACTCTGGAATACAAAGTTATTGAACCAGCTGGCCTTGGAAACTGGGATTGCCGGGAGGCCTCTCCATTGAGTGTCATGAATGTTTTTATCTCCAACGTTCGTCAGGGCTTCGTGGATCCACGGATCCGCCGCGGAGCCTGGTTTTGCTTCTTCATCATTAGCTTGTATTTTGCATGCAATGCTGAATTATCGTTGATGGCTCGGGATCAGATTGGAACTGGATACGGTGTATATACTAGTCAACCTGGGCTGATTTGTTTGTTCTTTCTGTGTCGTTGTCTATATTTGAAGTTTTGCACATCTTCCTCGCCTTTTCATCGTAGAGAAGTCATGTTGATGGAGCTCACACTTTGTTCGTGCCTGAAATCTTCCATGCCCGTTCGTTCCACTGTTCACTAGATTCATGGTTCTTCGTCACACTGCACCAAGCCTACATTATATCTATAATAGCGCGTATTAGATGTGCAACAATGGATCTTGCGTGCGCTATACTCAACTCCAGGGGCAACAAACGTACACTGCACCTCACTCGTTCAACGGATGAGTCCAGGTCCAGGAACGGAGAGAAATCCGAGTTTATGAGCATGCGGAGGCTGATGCAGATACACAGAGCTTGGAATGAGATGTACCAACTGCGATTCGCATCGAGCAGCATCATTATCAATCCACGAGCTCGGCGCATTGAGAACAAACCCCCTTGAAACTAGACCACTAGCCCGACCTCGCCCTGACATCGTTGAATGAAAGAACATGCGCATCCCTTGATTCCGCCTCAACCCTATCGCACTACCTTCCTTTCAGCCATCCCCTTCGTCCCCGCTGTGGAAAATACTATTCTATGCTAACCTCAACTGCGTATTCAGACTCCGCAGCTCTAATAGCGCACGTCACGATCGCAGTATCCGCGCCTAGGAGCGAACTAGATAGATCAACTCGAATGACTCTATATAGCTTAACTATGCTCCTGCCACGAGAAAAAAAGTGACGAGATTCGCTATCCTCGCTCCTTGTCATCGCCTTCCAGTAGTACAAGGCCGCGATGAAACAAGCATACACTTGACTGACAACGGCGCCGGGGGCATTCCGGAGAGTACGTCCTATCTGTAGATGCGTTCATTGGATTTGTTGCGATATACCGATGCGGTAGATCAAAGTAAGTACGGCGTATAGCCTTCTTGCACCGCCAGCACAAGACGCCAACGGCACCATCCTAGCGCCACAGTACACCAAACCAGGCGGAATATCTTGAAGCCGAGCCTTACCATCGCGCGCTACACCATGCTCTGCTATACAGCTAAATCGACATCTCACCTCACTCTCCAATCCCATACCTCTCTCTTCTCTCCTCTCCTCTCCTCTCCTCTCCTCTCCTCTTCCATCAACCTTCCTCCCTCCCCCAATCCTACATCCCGCCATGTGATACATCTTAGACCATTAGCGAACAACCCGTAGACGCACGCAGAAGTGATCTAGCGCGCCGCAGCACGGGGTGAAGAAGAAACCCTGAAAGTACTCATTAAAAGCTAATAAAGAGAGAACGCTATACGCGTCTGCTAAGACGCAGGCAAAGCGTCTCTGCACCACCACCAATCCGTGAGCGTATATCCGACTTACGTCCCGGCACTCTCCATTCGCACAACGCCCTTTTTTTTTTCTCGTTGATCTAGTCTATTAGTATGGATTAGGGATGGAAATGGATGTGGATGTAGATGAGGTATCGACATAGGAATTCCAGGTCTGGAAACTACAGTATTACTTTTCATCCTCCGCCTTCAATTGCCCCCACGCTCACTCATCGCATGCGGGCTCTCGATGCAATCGATGTAGTAAGTTACGAGCTAGCATCGAGAGACTTGTAGTCACGTAGACAAGAGTTATGCTCTCGCCACGAAGCTAAAGTAGACGACCTTGATTGGAGGGGCCATAGTCTCGTTGGCGTTGATGCTTACGTTCATTCGACCTTATGCTATGAACCACAATCATGTGTATACGGTAGAGTTTAACTATTCTTCATTATACTAAATCGGCTTTGATATCAGTCAACTCACGCCATGCATAGAACACAATACATGATGATGAGGTCGGAGATGCTAGTATTACATGTCTATTTTCCATGCTTGCGCCGTCCATGTGACATGGAGCAACATGCAGAGCAGCGTGGCGCAAGATACACGCCGTCTATGCTTCCATCCCCATATCCTCATCCTCGTGCAACCACAGCACCCGTGTGAATGCATAGCGCTATCCGACATCGGCGTCGGCATGGGCATGGTGTCACCACCCTCCACAGACTAGACCGTCTAGAAGTCATTCTCATCGCTTCCGGCGATAATTACATTGTTCACCTACATCGCACAAGTCAGCATGCCATCAAACCGAGTTTTGTCCATTTTGCTGCCGACGGAGTTGCGCGCTCAAGGGAAAACGCAGAATCAAGCAAGGCGCATGAATGGAGACTGGTCGAGCCAGCCCTCGTTCCCAATCGTGTGGCTCATGGTTACCACGAAGGACACGTCGTGTTTGCACTCCCTTCGTGTAACATATAACGTGTGACGTGCATCTCTTGTGCTTCTAGCTTCCCCGCTCCCCGCACCGATAAGGGTTGGGAGCATTCCTCCCTTGCGCAAGAGGCAAGGAACAGGTGTGATGGAGATTGGGTAGTAGGACAATAGGGAGTATGGGGAATGGGGAGTTTCGGAACGAGCAAAGATTGGTATTAAGAAATGTGGTAAAGAAAAACAAGGAAAATAAATGACGTACCTTGAGTACCATCCTGCAAAGCTGTGTGGCGAGCATCAACTGCTGCCTTTTCGAGATCAATGGATCGATAACGAAATGCTCCTTCATATCTGCAACACGAACACGTTAGCGAAATTCATCCCGATACACTTTTCCAAAGCTAATCTCCACATGTCTCACACCGCGCAATCTAGACGCCTGTACGTCCCCGTGAACAGGGTCTGTCTTCAACCTCGCTTTCGATGCCTGCGATTGTTGATTGTGCTAAAAGCTTGACAAACAAGAGGCGGAGATAAAGTGTGGGGGCGTGTCTCGGTGCATCCCACGATGGCGTTGAAGACGGGAACTTGGGACAAACGAGCACGTAACACGGGACCGTGCATCGCATAAAGATGCCGATACACTTGATGAGAAAAGAGCAAATGAAATAGCAAGTGGCAATGTCGTGCTGACACTGACAAATGTTGAGGGGTGTAGCGGGAAGAGGAATAAGTCACGCGCAATGAATACGAGGGATCGACGGAAGAAGGAAACATATGCGACTCACCGTTGCTTCCCGTGAACATGCAGTCAACTCCCAACCTAGAGTTCTTTTCTTTGGCTTGTCGGGATTTGATGTTGGCCAACGTCTCGATCGGACTGAGGCCGGAGTTCTCGGCTAGCGCCATAGGCACTGCGTCGAGTGCATCGGCAAAGGCGCGCATAGCATATTGTTCAAGACCTGGGCTCTATGGGAGGTGTCAGAATGCTCCGGCGTGGACGTCTTGATGTCGGGTGAAAGGGGGCTTGTTTACCTTGACTGCTGCTTCTTCAACCGCGAGCGAACACGCAATCTCTGCCGCACCACCCCCATAGACGATGCGACTATCCTTGACGAGATTTCGGACGACGCAGAGCGCATCATGCAGTGATCGTTTTGCTTCATCAATAATCTAGAAGTAATTAGCGTCCTGCACAGTACTACGCCAATGAGAACGACAAAATCCACCACGTACCATCTTGTTGCTGCCTCGCACGAACACAGTCACGGCGCGAGTATTTGCACACTCTTCAATGACAAGCATCTTATCTCGCGTTGTTCCGAAAGTCAGCTCTCGAACGATACCTGCTGTGCCCAACTTCTCAGCGCTCAAGTCTGCGAATCGAGGTACTATGCGGCCGTTCGTCGCGATGGCAATCAGCTCGATCTCGGGGCCTCCAACCCATCGCACGGCGGGTAGTTTATTGGTGAGAAGGAGGTGGTTCGCCTCGTCGTCAAAGCCCCATTGACATATCACCACGTTGGCTCCGGTATCTTTGATCTGCTGAATCATCTCGGTAAACTTGTTCTGCTCGTAGTTCTGGAGCTTCTTGAACTCCTCGACGCTGGTAATGTCGAGCTTGTGTTTTGTCTTCGGCTTGGGGGGCTCGAAGGCGCAGGTTAAGATGGCAAGCTTTGCGTCCTTGACCTCGTTGGGCATTTGCGGATGGGAGAAGTCCTTGTCTATTATGACGCCCTTGACTAGCAGAGTGTCCTCTAGCGCACCACCGACCTTGCCATCCACTTTGATCAGCTCGAAATTTACGTCCTTGGCCTCGAGGTCGGCGACCGATAGTACGGCGTCGACGGCAATTCTGGCAAAGTGGTCGTGTGCTTTGGAGACAATCTTGCTTCCCAAACTCGTCTTGGCGACCTTGAAGAGCTCTTCCGTGTTCCCCGGCGAGAACTTGATCTCGTCGCTGATCTCGTCTAGCTTCGCCACGGCCACCTCGCAGGCGGCGTCGTATCCGTCCGCTATCCGTATGGGGTGGATGCCCTTGTCGATGAGATCGGCGGCCTGCTCGAGAAGGGCGCCAGCAAGCACGACCACGCCTGTCGTGCCGTCGCCAATTTCGTCGTCTTGCGACTTGGAGAGCTCCACGAGGAGCTTTGCAACGTGGTTCGAGATTTCCATCTGCGATAGAATGGTGGCGCCGTCGTTGGTCACGGTGATGTCGCCGTCTGGGGATATCAGGATCTTGTCCAGCCCTCGAGGGCCCTGGATGTCTGTATTAGCAGGGCTTGACCAAATATAGGAGCAGCCCGTACCAGAGATGTTTTGACAATGTTCGCAACTGTCCTCGCGGCCAAGATGTGGGATTTGACGGCTTCGTTGCCATGCTGCCGCTTCTTCTTGCCCTGACTACAGCTCTGTTAGCTCCAATGTAGTCCCTAGCATGTAGTAGCTATTTCCCAGCGTTTCACGTACTCTCTGACTATAATGAACGGCCTTCCCGACTCATCCTTCATCACCTGTGCTGTATGCCGCCATGTCAGTCGCTCCTTCCGCGAGACTGCGGGGCATGGTTATGCCGCGGGGAAGGGGTTGCATACCGTTCGACATATCAAGTTCTGCGCACACGGAGGGTTAGCTCATACCATTTGAAACGCCATGTCTGCACTAGGAGGGGAAAGGAGGGGAATTTGGAGCTGTATTGGAGCCTGCCGCACTTACGCATCGCCATGATGGCTAGGGATCCCACGCTGGGAGGTAGACAGGCACAAGAAGATACGGGGAGCTCTAGCTGGGCGGCACCAAGTATGGCAGCGGGTGGTATAGAGGTTGTGGCGGCGTTTCTGACGCGTGTAAACAGTCGCCTGCAGTTCGTGATCGAGAAATTTTGGAAAGTCGTGAACACATAGGCTTGGCGGACGCACGGGCCTCAACGCGCTTTGGCTTCTCGATTTCGACCTTGTTCATAGCAATCACTGTCTCGCTCTCTCACTCACTACTAGCCACCTGCGGCTCACCATTGCGCTGCTCACCAATTGACCTCCGCTTGCCCTCGCCCAGCTTCTAGAAGCTAATTTGCCTCCATCGCAGCCCACACCCCGCGACACACCCAAAATATGCCGCGTGAGTGTGCCCTAGCGACGGCCGTTATGCCCTCCATCGCCATTTTATTGACGCTTGTGCAGCTGCCCTTAGCGACGAAGAAAACGGCGCGTCCTCGGGCGAGGAGGAGGGTCCCTACCGCGGTGCCAAGGGGAAGGCGGAGCTTGTAGAAGACGTCGAAGAGGAAGAGGAAGAGGCAGACGGGGATGTAGATGAAGAGGGGGATGACGCTGCCCCAGACGAGTATGCGCATTGGCCCTTGCTCGCCTTGCGCGCATCGCGCTGACAATGCGACAGATTCGTAGTGGAAAAGATACTCCGACATCGAGTCCGCAACGTGCGTGTTCTGCTCTCCAGCTCTCATCGCACGCGCAGCTAATAATATCAGGACGTGGTCGAGTACAACGTCAAGTGGCAGGGCTATGAGAAGGCGATAGACCGGACGTGGGAGCCCGAGTCGAATCTTGAGACCGCACCCGAAGTTTTGCAAGAGTACTGGGATGAAATCGGTGGTCGGCCTGAAGTGAAGGAGTCCAAGGGAAAGAAACGCAAGGGCCGGAAATCTGGTGTCGGATCCGAGCCGTCATCAACCCCCGCTTCTAGCACCAAACGCGTCAAAAAGGAGAGGGAGTGGTCGCCTCCCCCAGGATCCTGGGAGAACGACGTCGACTATGTTGATACCGTGGAGGAGAGCGTGGATCCAAAGTCAGGCGATCTAGTCAGATACGCTTACTTGGTCTGGACGAACCAAAAGAAGACTCAGCACCCTCTCGTCCATGTCTATCACAAGTGTCCACAAAAAGTATGCCTTTGACCCCCGAGGAAGGACTCCATCTTATGCGCAGAACTGACTTGTTTGCTAGATGCTCAAGTACTATGAGAGCCATCTGGTCTTCACTCACAGTCCACCAGAAGAAGAAGAACTCAATGGCAATAAGGACACATACATGAAGGGTGGTGAACAATAAGTTGAGCAAAGGCGTACTTTCCCGGCCCTCAAACTGGCGCATTCTCCTTCGATATCCGCATTTGTGGACGACAGCCGACATCTTGTGTTTCGATGATCGTCTGGCGAGCCATGTCGATTTCTGCTAGCTTCTGGAATTTTGGCCCTACTATTTTGGTTTTTCTTCTCTCGTTGGGATTCTGCTTTTCAGCGTGGCGTACGTGACTTATTCCCCGTCGTGTCTTGGCAACTTTCCTTAGGATTAGGGGATTCCACTGCAGATAGTCGTGGAATTTGGTCCCCCGGAATACTTGCATTTTATTCGAGGGCGTGGACAGGCGGCGATGATGCGGGCCATATAGTAAGTATATAATTGTCCGACTTGGGTATCGAAGGTTTACCTACTCCGTTTGGTCTGGTAGCATGACTTCATATAGGAGGCGATCCATCACCTAGTCCCTCTTCCTCTACGAACACAAGTCACCAGGCAACGAAGAAAAAGACAATTCCATGAAGTTCAACCATATTGATATTGATACTGTCAAAAAGAAAAAAAGAACCAGCGAAACGATGCCACTATCATCTCGGGTATCGAACTCTGCTCATATGCAGGTTGAACTAAACTAAAAATAATATTCAATCCGACGTTGCGGAGAAACGCAGTTCCAATTCAAACCAAAACGCCGTCCCGCTATGCTGTGTGCCTCCCACGCTGTTGTTGAACTCCAGATTCTATCCCATGTCCTTGTTCATCCCATCCCATTTTGCGTATATGCATATGTAAATGTCTGTTGTATATGCAAGCCGTGTCGTAAATGCGCAAACTCGTGTCGTGGCTCTTTGTCTTCCTCGTCTTCTCTCCTTCGTATCGATGTGTGTGTGTGCTGTGGGAAGAGGTTTGGTTGGGTCTACACCTCAGTGACGTCCGAGACCGACGACGCGGTGCCGCCGACCGCCATCCGTGTTTGCAGATAGTAGATCATGTAGCCGATGAGACCGATGAGCATGAAGAGGATCAGGATGATGAGGAAGATGACGATGTTGCGCTTCATTTTGGGTGGTTATGCGGAAGTCGGAGGTTGCGTGGAGGGAAGGGTGGTTGCGATGCGAAGTGTTGGGCGAATGTGTGGATTGAGCTCGTGGTAGAGGTACACTGCAGATAATTAGCAAACGGTTCGGTGCGAGGGATGATTGGAGCTTGTGTTAGCTGTACGAACCTCGAAGAGAAACTCTCTTATAGTTGGAGCGAGAGGTTAAATCTCCAGTCGTCTTGCCAACCGTTCAAATGGTAATCGTCCAAGCTCCAGATGGTCGGCCAGGGGATCGATCAATTGCGCACGGATTGATAAAAACCAAAAACCAAAGTCGAGTCAATTGACGACAGATAGTAGAGTGATGATTGATAGTGGTCAAGTCGCACAAGTGTAGAGGTGAGGAGCAATATGCAGGTCTGTGATGAAAAGGGAAATGGTGTAATGCGGCTCGAAGGTACTTTTGTATATGCGTGGTGGGGTTGGTGCGCGGGGTGGTTGGCGTGTTAGCGTGTGGTTGGGAGCTTTTAATTTTGTGGCTGGGCCGGGCGGGAAGTGGCTGGCAGGGGGATCGCGAAACACACATGCGATTTTCAGGGCAAGAGAGAGACGAGCATGGGCTGCGAGCAGGATTTGGAGGTTTGTGCCTTGATTCTTGAGATGTAAATTCGTGTTTGGGAGTTGTGGTGGGAGGAAAGGGGAGATCACGTGATATACCCGACTTGGCGCGCTTTCCCTCAGCCATCCATCATTCATCGCACCGCGTTATACACATTCGGGATTTTTGTTTAGCGGGAGTATTGTTGAACTTGGCTTATATCCCACAATCTATGAATCCTTGACTAACACCAAATCTTGCGGTTGTTATGAATACGATCAATCTACTCAACAGCGACAAGAGCAATGGCATCATCGAAGTCCCAGTCCAGTCAGCACCATAACCCCCCTTATCCTGTAATATCTATTCTTCCAACCGCGAAGGAAACTCCGATGTATCATACTGCTCTATATTATAATCACTAGCTTCCACACCCATCGCATCCATTGAATCCCAGCTCATGGTCAAAGGATTCGAGCTCTTCTGTCACTCAACTAATCTACTCCTACCTCCACGGCGTCTTGGAATAACCTGATTCAGCTTCCATCCGATCCCCGCTTCGACTACAAATATACCCACACACCCTCTCATCTCCCTGGCTACAGGCAACCATGCAGCTGAGGCACCGCACACGTGTCAGACACTCTTTAATCGGGTATATGAACGGCTTTGGTAGTCTTTCTGGGCTTGGAAGGCTCTATCGTAGTTCTGTGTAGGGGGTGTGAGGAGGAGATGTCTTCGGGGGGAGATTTTCATGTTCAGATGAATGATTGGGAGGTACATGGCCAAATTTCACAGCGATCGGTAGGATATTTTAGGAATTGGGCACAAAGATATCGGAGTGAATAAAAATTGTGGCCATCGCTCGTCGTCTCATCATGATATAG
Source organism: Melanomma pulvis-pyrius CBS 109.77 (assembly GCA_010093585.1). Lineage (NCBI taxonomy): Eukaryota > Fungi > Ascomycota > Dothideomycetes > Pleosporales > Melanommataceae > Melanomma > Melanomma pulvis-pyrius. The sequence goes on from MU001870.1 coordinate 19,421, forward strand.
ATCCTACACATACATAAAATTACAACTTCCCATCTCTCTTGCGACCATCTAGTCATTCCTTATCCTTCTTATCATCGGCACTGAAATTGATGCTCACACTGTTCACGCAGTGCCGCTCGTTCTTCGGATTGCCGAACCGCTCGCCCTTGAAAATGTGCCCCAGATGTCCGCCGCAGTTGTTGCACACAATCTCGGTGCGCATCATACCCAAGCCTGGATCAGGCTTCTGCCCCACGGCTCCCGGCACCGCGTCCCAAAAGGCGGGCCATCCGCACCCCGAGTCGAATTTGTGATTTGCTTTGTAAAGCGGCGCGTCGCACGCCATGCATGTGTAGACGCCGGCATCGGGGTAGTGCTTGTCGTATTTACCGGTACCGGCCATTTCGGTGCCCTTTTTGCGGAGAATGCGGAATTGTTCTATAGACAAGATGTATCAGTATGTGTATATAGGGGCGGGATGATTGAGTGGAAACGTACCAGGGCTAAGTTGCGCCTGCCACTCGCCCTCGGTCTTCTGCACCGGGAAGTTGGAGGTGTCGGCCATGTTGCTAGAGCTTGAGCCGAAGAGCGCTCCAAGGAAGGGGATATTGGGCATAGACCGGAGTACTGTTGCGCGCTGGGGAGCTTGATAGAGGCTGCGGCCGACGGTGGGTGTTGCACGGATGGTGGTGTTGGAGATAGTGTGGAAGGTGCGAATGAGGGTTTGGATGGATAGAATGCGCATTAAAGAAGAGGACAGATGAAGATTATATCTGACGAGTTGCAGTCGATTTGGAAACAGAATGGAATGCGAGGCGCGGTTGTTGCTGTTGATGAGGAATCGGAGCCTTTGGAATCATGACGCGGGGGCCGGAGCATGCGCCACCACTAGCGCGATGCATTTGGAGATGCATTTGGAATTGCGTCACCAGTCGCGCCGCCCATCAAATCCATCTCTTACGCACTGAGCGGAGACAAGTCGCCTATACGCCGTGGCTGCCCTTGTAGGCTGGTGCTGGGACCAGATCCTACGTATTCAGAAGGTTTCAAGGCACGTGCAGAGCACGGTCTTTCCTGCACTCTGGTTGGTACTGCACGTGACTCGAAGATTGCTGTGGTACCTTCCCAACACTCATTGGAACTATTCAACTCGTTCATGGTATCGCAGACGCATAGATGTCAATTGGGCAATATGGTAGGACAGGAGAGGACAGAAGAAGACATCTGTTTGCCTCGCCCCAGCAAGGTAGCATGCTTGACCAAACGCGGAGCAGTGACAGATACCATTCACACATCGGCTTACCCGTTTCGGCATAGCGCTTGCTCATTTCACATCATCTGCAAGCTGCATGTGGCGTTCATCTCCCATGTGTTCAATGTTCGCTACTGATACTTCTAGAGTCTTGCACTTCAGTCAAACGTCGACTGCTTTGTTTCTTTCTGATTAATGCTGACGTGCCTCGACGACGGCTAAACTTGGCGCTGCGGCGGCGTTTTCCCCGCTACACGCTTCGTGACTTACACCTCTTACGGCTGGACCGGCATCTTGTTGCAGCAAATCCTAGCAAATGTCATTCAACACCAATAGAAACCACAGCACTGCGTGGCGATGCATTCGCTAACTAGTCGGAACATCGCTCTAGTTCCCGACTGACTGTGCAGTAGTTTTCGCGCTTTTCTCTGAGCGCTGATAAGTCGCAATCCTGTCCTCTAAGACTTCCTTTCCTTTGTCTAGCATTTCTGGTTCGAGTCGTTTAAAGTGGGCTTTTACTAGTCTACTTGGCTTGTCGACATCTGTCGCCTTTTCTGATGAGCTTGAAATATGGATCCCACAATAACTCTTCGAGTTCTTCATCTATGTCCGAGGATGGATCCGATGTCACCCCGCCGCTAGATAGCGCAGCGAGATCTTCCTGGAAGCAGCGCGTAAAATCTACAGAGCAGGACCACCTCCCAGAAGGAGAGAACCCAGGCGCTCCGGACGTGAACGACGAGCGTTATGCTAACTCCTCATCGAGTCGTGATCGGCGCCCACGGAACCTCATCCTCGAAACCAACGCTCAAGCCGGCACTGCCCTACCGCACGTCGACGAAACCGAACAGGTAGAGGCAATAAAAGAAAAATTCGTGTCATGGCGTTCACTGCCCCGAAAAGACCAGTTATTGGTCTTGACTCTAGCACGCCTGTCTGAGCCTCTGACGCAGACATCTCTCGGTTCATATATCTTCTATCAGCTCAAGTCCTTCGATCCGAGTCTACCTGACTCGACTATTTCCTCTCAAGCTGGTATCATCCACGCTGCCTTTCCCGCGGCACAGTTTCTGACTGCCATCCTCTGGGGCCGCTTCGCTGACTCGGAGTACGGCGGCAGGAAAAGAGTTATTTGGATTGGCCTATTGGGAACCATGTTCTCGATTATTGGATTTGGGTTCTCCCACAACTTCCCCATGGCTGTGTTCTTTCGATGCCTGGGAGGGATCTTGAATGGCAATATTGGAGTTATGCGGACGATGATCTCCGAGATCATCAAGGAGAAAAAGTACCAATCACGCGCGTTCCTGATCCTTCCTATGACTTTCAACATTGGAGTTATCATAGGCCCGGTACTGGGTACGAGTGTCCCTTCACTGCCTTGTCAGACTCTTTAGCTGACATGAATAGGCGGTCTTCTAGCCGATCCCGTGGGAAGCTATCCCTCCATCTTCGGTCCCGGCTCTCTACTAGGAGGTAAGCATGGAGTATACTGGATGAGTAAATGGCCCTACGCCCTCCCAAACCTCATGAGCGCAGTCTTTCTCCTCATTTCCACCATCAGCGTCCTCTTTTTCTTAGAAGAAACCAGCGAGCTCCGCAGACATCACCCAGACTACCCTCTCAGCATCGGCCACTGGATTCGGCGCCACATATTCCACCATACCCAACACTCCACAGATGGCTACACCGCCGTCCCTAGTCAGGAATCCTCAGAACCGCTAGATGTAGAACTTCAACAAACACCAACCTCCGCCCACCCTAGCACTCCAGTGTGGGACAAACCTTCGTTCCGTCGCAAACTCCCATTCCGAAGAATATGGACGCCAAATTTGATATTGACGCTTGCCTCGCACGCCATGCTCGCCATGCACGTCGGAACCTTCAACTCCCTCTGGTTCATCTACCTCTCCACGCCGCGCTGGGACCCCGCACACCCCTCACCCCCTAACTACCATCCACATGGCCCGATCCACTTCACTGGCGGTCTTGCACTCCCGCCGCCGCGCATCGGTCTTGCCCTCGCCATTCTAGGGGTCATTGGAATCACGCTGCAGCTATTCATCTACCCGAGGTTGTCTCACAGTCTCGGCGCCGCGAGGAGCTATAAAATTTTTCTACTGCTGTTCCCGATTACGTATACATTGGTCCCATTCTTGAGCGTAGTGCCCAGCTGGTCTAAACCGCCCGACGGGGTTTCGGGCGTGCTGATATGGACGGCAATAACGGTGGTTCTCTTTATTCAAGTCTTGGCCCGTACATTCGCCCTGCCTTGCGCCGCGATCCTCATCAATAACTGCTGTCCGCATCCGTCCGTGCTCGGGACGGTGCATGGATTAGGCCAGTCGGTGTCGAGTCTAACACGAACGTTTGGCCCGGTAATGGGTGGCTGGATATTTGGAAGAGGCTTGGATATAGGGATTGTGGGGCTAGCGTGGTGGATTCTGGCTTGTGTTGCGGTTGTGGGTGTTGTGGTGGCGCAGGGTTTGAGGGAGGGCGATGGGCATGAGATTTTGCTAGAGGGCGAGGTTAGATTGAGTGATGGGAGTGTGAAGAGAGTTGATTAGACGCGAGTTCTGGAGTGGTTCAATGTTTAGAGGGTGAATTGGAAGGGTATAGTTAGTCCTGTAGTTTTTTTTAGGACTTCGAGAGGCAACTGCACTGTAGTCTAAGTATGAGGATCTGAGAAGAGATCTTATAGAGTCAATGGAGACAGAGTAAAGGGAGCGAATTGGTTCAAAATAAGCATTACTGAAAGAATCTCGTTGACGTACCTTACTCAGCTGGATTCAAAGCCCCATACTATTAAGCTGTTCAAATGGGCTAATGGAACTACAGTAAAGATTTCATATATCGTGGACTGTTGTCTCATTGTATTACTAAGAACTCTCACGCATCTATGTAACTATGAATCTGCCAAGCCTCTTAGCTATACCATCTTCAATCCGTCGGAATTGGCGCCTGGCTGAATATGCGTATATTGTACCGGAAAACCTCCGCTATAGTCACCTTGTTCTAGAATCAGCTTCTCTGAATAAGAAATTAGAGGAATATACAGGCATGTTATCCTTGATTTGATATGATTGTTTGTCAGCTACTGGAGGAAACAATGAGGAGTTTAACGTTTTTAAAACAGACAAACTCATAAAATTATATAATGCAATGAAAGGCTTCTAAGAATCGGTGCTTATTTTGCTGTTTGGGAGACTTCTTTCGTAGTCGACAAGTGAAGGAGTAGTCACGTTCACATCGCAAGCCGTGATCAGGAATTCGTTTATGGTATGAAGTGTCCACATCGGAACTAGTATTGCAACACCCCTACGTCATTTTGCGAAGCGGTGGATTGCTTGTTCGATACACTCTAGTCCGGGGTCTTTCATAGTAAATTTATGATTAATGTGCTCTTGTTTATCATAATCACACATTATACAAACTGGTTTGCGTACATAGTAATGATTTGACGGAATGAGTACTTTAATTCTTGAGCACATGGCGCTATTGTTGTGAGAAAGACAACTAATTTATCCAAAAGAATATAGAAATACTAAAAGATGAACTCCCCGATAAAAATACAATACTTAAAACAAGTTCAGGTTTGTGCAATCAACGTCCCTAGTAGTGCAGTTCCAAATCGCAAGTGTGTCCGACATGCTTATTGACGTACTCTATAGAATAATGCACGATTTTCACCCTCGAGTGGCGCTACTTCGTAGGGGTGGCTGCGCAAAGGCTAGAGGCGCACGTGAAACATTTTCGCGGTGAATGCGCGCTTCACCAATATCAATCTTTCATTCACCTCCAGATTCCCAACGCCCAGCCCACTAAGAGAGCAGCCACTGAAGGACCTTTCTCTTAATAAACCTCATTTCTCTCTCCTCTAACCTACCTCCCTCGACTCCCGGACTCAACCGCGAAAAGCAAGCTATCTTTGTGACTCAATCCCTTTCGAAAATCCACGCGAGTAACTTTCACTCCGCTACATCCACAGCGTCAAGGCGTGTAAACATTCCACTCAGCACAAAAGAAGGCTTCTCCGTTCGCCTCTGTTCGGCTCTCCTCACTTCTCGCGCCCCATCCACCACCACTACCCTCACACCCGCCCAGTACACCCGAACTAGCTGTGGACTAGACGCCTCCAAACTCTTATCCATTAGATACGTCTACGCTACAGACATGTTTCTCGACGTCATCATAAGCCTCACGTAGGTGTCATCGGCAAGACAATTTGGGACCAGCGCCAGTCCTACAAGAAACATCAGGAAATCATGGACGACTTCGACCATCGCAGCGCCATCGGAAATACCCCTGTTGTTTCTTCAATGCCCAATATCCAACTCAGAGAGGCTTACGATTGTCTCACTGACGAAGAACTGAATCAGATGCACTTCTCCACAACACTACCAAGCCAGAAGAAGCGGCACCCGAACGAGTATCGGCTCTTTGGTCCAGTCTCATGGACGGGGCAACCACAAGAGCAGGTAAGTACACCGTAATTTGCAATATCATATCATCTTCTTAACATGCTAAGACAGAACTCGCCACCGACCTTCTTAGAAAGCAGTAAATGGATGAAGGGAGACAACTCAACCTCCTCATTCCAGCGTTTAAAGGAGCAGGAGCGAAAGGACATGTACTTTCATACGCCAACCTACTTTAGCCATGCCGAACGCCTTGCACACGTATGCGCCCATATGCTCAGCGGGCTTGGACTGGAAGTTCCCAACAGCATCTCTCGGATCCACATATTCGCCGCCGGCTCACCCGCGTATAACGAGGCCTGCAGGCAGCTCTGCTGGATCCTACGTAACGTATTGAAAGAGCTTGCAGCCTTCTCCCGCATCTCCAATCGTACTGAAAGCAGCTGGGCTTTGCTCACGCGTCTCCACTGGCCGATGGCAGATCTTGCACAAATGTATCAAGAGTTTGGCGCAACACAAGATTTGCGGGAGCTCATCTACGAGATCAACCTATTGCTACAGAATGACAAGGTTCGACCACCGTGCCCTGCTAACGCTTTACCGAGCTATAGACCCCAGTTTGGCAGTGTTACCAACTGGGCCACGGTTGGTCGGGGCAACTTCTACAATTCCCAGGGTGCCAAGTTCGGTAGCCATGGTGACAGCTTTGGTGTATCGACTGCCAGGTTTTTACCTAGTACGGTAACTACTGAGGTTTGCGATCTCAAGATCTGCACCACCTCGCCACCAATTCTAGCTGAGACGCCCAAGATCTCAATGCCAGGTTCCTTCCCGGACATTAAGGCCGAGGTATCATCATCGGAGAAGAAACCCACAATGCTAGGGCGTTACGAGATTGTGAAGGACGAAGGCGATGAAGAGCAGTGTAGCAAGAAAGTGAAGTCTGCACCAGCCAGCAACGTCTTCAGCAATAACGACGAGACTTTGAAGGGAAACGACAAGACTAAACCGTTCACCAAGCACATGAATGCGGCCTACCATAAGCAGCAGCAAGCTACGCCGTTTAGCAACGATTTCTTCAAGAACACTACCTCCACACCGGCTACGACCGACAATAATCCCTTCTTCAAGTGGCAAAAAAAGCATAGCTAGAGTCAGGAACCAGCGACACCTGGAACCAAACTCTTCAGCAATTTGAGCTTGTCCAGCAACACCCCTAAGGCTACTTCAACGACCAGTGGCTTCGATTTCATCAACACCACTGCGAAGGACTTTAAGCCGTCTAAGCCTGATAGGAGTAAACGAACCCAGCAGGATATAAACCACCTGTTAGATGGAGGCTACTAGGCGGACATTATGGTGAACCGACATATATATCGCCTTGGGTCTGCAGAGATACTGATTTCTACATTAGACAGTAATAGGCGCAAGAAAGCCCAGAAGTCTGATCATCTATGTTCAATGAAGTCCGTAAAAGAAAATTCAGCGTTGGCTGTCGCATACCTCCTACACGTGGCAGTTAACGGCAATCGAGATACAACGAGAAAGTACAGGTGGTCCCAAAACCAAAACCACTTTTTCTTTACATATTCTTTTGCCATGTTTCATTATTTGCTTTACATTTCTAGGGTCGCTTGAACGAGTGATTGATATCCAGGGATAATTGCGGGCGTCGGGCATAGACGATGGGTGGAATGCAACTGGATAGCCAAGCATGCAGACTTGTTTAATTGGTTTACAAAGAATGATGGACTCGGTAAATGTTCTTTATGAGATCTTGAAAAACTATTACTGAACTGTGGATTGAACATTCGCTTTATGTTTATCGCTCTCAAGAGTTCTGAATCAAGTATTCTTTGCGTAATGTTGAGCCGAAGATAGCTACAGATGTCGAATTTGGGCTTTGGTGTAACACCGCGATGACGTTGATAGAGGCATAAAGGTCTTACTCCATGTATCTAGCGCGTACCTTTGTTGCACAGGCAGTTTTGTAGTCCTGTGCCGGCAAGGGTACACATGTTAACAAACCACAACAGTAACTTCCATCTCCAGGGAGTGCTTCAAGTCCCTAGTTTTTCAAAAAGAGCATAGGACTGCGATCGCGGAAAGGCCGTCGTCTGTTTCGTACGGTGATAGCATTCCTTACTAATCGGGCCTGTTCCTTATCTCCGACCCCTCCCTTGCTTGGAACCCCACCTCATAAATCAATCACGACAGATGGCATTTTCATCAACTATATCTTCACCATATATCCTTGCCTTCTCCCGCTGTCTATGAGCTGAACCCATCAAGATGGAGCTTCTTGATCTCTGCTACGACGTTCTTATCCGGATCCTGGAGGAGATTAACCCCGAGGACTTGGCCGCATGCGCACGGACTTCCTGGGGCTTCCACAACTTTATAAAAGAAAACCATAGCCTTCACAAAGCACATTATCTTCGTAGATTTGCAAGTGTAGTAACTTTCAGATGGTGCTCTTGTCCTTCTAACAGGGATACAGGACGACCCACGCATCGAGCCTTCAGATCCGGAACCACAATGGATATCTGAGCTCCAGAAGCTCGTCAAATGCAAGAAGATTCTAGAGTCAAATAACATGGGAATGAAGGTTTGGTTATTCCAACTGCGATAGAGATATTAATTGATAAATGACATATAGCAAGAGAATTTCAAATTCGTGGCATCAACCATTGAAGGACTCATTGATACCGGAAATGAGGCTCATGAAGACTCCTTGAACAGAATGCAACTGAAGATTTGGTTTCATAACGCCCAAAACCTGGACGCCATAATGTATAGATCATCTTTGTACAAGAGTGCAGGCACAGATTCGCAAAAAGCGGCCGACACGGAAGAGGAGCAGCAGTTGAGCGCAAAATTGCACTGCCTATATGGGACGCCAGCAAATACTCTTGGAAGACGATCATTTTCAACGCATCCATACGCTAGATCGAGAGTGTATGATCTTCGAAACTATACCGATAATACGCAATGGGGCCCCTTTCGGGAGGATGGATCAATGAGGGTTGACTGGGAAATGGTCGAGTCTCTGATGATCGTCCTTGGCTACAATTCGAGTCTCTGCTGTCGGCGTAACGTTCCTCGAACCCACCCTCTTTGGGCACAGCCTTTTGAGGGTGTTATAAAAGATAGATCCTGTCCCAAGTACGAATGGTCGATACCAATGGAACCGGAGATTCCCATAGAGATGAGGGACCCGTATGACATTTCAGGGATTTGGTCGAGGGTGAGTGGATACCATCTTACAATAATGTACAAGGTGACTGGCTGACTGCGGCGTAGATCGTGTGCTTCATGGGTAATGTTCACTGCCTCAAACATTCGTAGCGATATTGCTAACGTAGCGAGACTACAACGACCTCTACGCATTCAACTTCGGCACTAGACAAGTATCGTCTGACCAATCCAGACCACCAATTTTCACCGAGGAAGCCCTTAGACATATCCAGATGCGATTGCAAATCACAAAGCTTGAGGCTCCAGGCCCGTTTGACAACCAAACCCTCCCTATTGCACATTTTACAGGCAAATCGCGGTCTATCGACATGTCCTGGGATCCAAATTCCAATTCCAAGATTAAAGGTACGTAGTTGGTTCGGGATAAGGGAAGAAGCGCACTGACGTGTTGCAGGTACCGTCCAGCTCACTCCCGAAGGCGAAGTACGATGGACTACCATATCTGTCTTTTACGGGTATGTTCAATAAATCTGTGTTTATAATTGGGGCATATTATTACTGATCAGCGACAGCGGAGAGGAGAGATGGCGAAGCGAAGGCATTCAAGTCGGAGGACTCACCACTAGGCGCGGAGTAATTGGAACCTGGTTCGATAAAGACTATGATCCCCATGGGCCGGCAGGGCCGACTGCGTTTTGGAAGGTGACAGATAAGGCATTCGGCAAGATCAAGACCGAGCAGGAGGACAATGACGCTGATGATGAGCATCAGTGGTAAGGAGAGACCGAGAATGTGCGTTGAGGTAGGCTTCCTATTACCTACTTCTACCGACTTGGGTGCTTATTTGTTTCGTGTGCTAGGCCTTGTGTTAATATTTGGTTGTTGTAGTAATGGAATTTTGGACTGAAATCGATTACTCTGCGAGCAACTGTGAAGAACTACTCTGAACACTGCGATGCGGTTTTGCAGAACACTACAAGCTTTGTAAAGCACCCCTTTGTAGATAGGGTAGGTTTTGGTAGGGCTTAAGCGATCCTTGGGACTTCTTATCCAAGTCGCGTGGATAGTCAGCACTTTCACTTCGCAACACTATGCCAAGCATCGTCATCGCCGGCCAAGCCACTATCGGAGGAGCCTTTTTCCGATGACGATGAGTCTTTCCCAAACAGCCATTCACCCGCACAAACTCTTCGCAAATATATTTCCCACACCCACACCTACAACCCACCAGAACCACACTATACACACAAAACTTCATAGCAATCTACATCTTCACCTCTTTATCTCTCTTTACAACAGCGACGAGGATAGCAAGCAACATGTCTCCCCGCACCGAGAAGACCACTTCCGTCGTAGCGAAAAGGACGCCTGCTCCTCTCCGCGCACGCACCAAGAAGAGCGTTGCAGTAGGCAAGATATCTCCCCGCGTCCGCATCGACAAGACCGCCTCTGAGGCAGCAAGCAAGATGAGTTTGCGTGCTCGCGTCGAGCAAGCTTGTCGGGTCACCAAGAAGTGGGGCCACAAGGCTAAGGTCGAGGCGAAGAAGCTCGCGAAGAGGGTCTTCAAGACTGCCGAGAGATTCCTCGACGAGATCAAGGGCCCAGATCTCATGGATGTTGACACCGAGGACGACAACGAGGCATACGATATCCTGGAGAAGTACCGCCAGGTCAGCTGCGGCTTCGAATACTGGAGCAGCGACGAGGGATACTCCAGCTTCGAGAGCAGCGAGTGCCTTTCGGCCGCGAAGACCGCCTTGGAGGAGGCTATAGATCTCCTCGAGCTCTCAGACCCGGACGCAATTGACATCAACAAGATCTGGGATCTGTCGCCCACCCTCGGGTGGGCAGAGTTCCTCGAAGGCAATGCCGTGAGCAAGGAGCAGAAGGGGCTCAAGAGAGAAGTCGATACCATCATTTCAATTCTCCGTCAACGCATGAAGATCGGCACCAACCTGAGCTGCTTGCTCTTCCCCACTCACTGAACTACTTGCCCACATAATCCCACTCCAATTCCCGACCACGATACCCTTTAACGACTACCTTCTGGACTTCCCCTGGCACTAGATCGAAACCGTTATCATCCAATTTCACCCCTTGTCTTTCTCTAAACACAAAGCCCTTCACTGGCCTTTTGGCGGAAATAATTGCGCTCGCGTTATCGCTTGAGACCTTTACTTCCACCCCTCGGCCCGAAAAGTTTAGATATTTGATTGGATCTGGCCACGAAACGTTGGTTGCGACACAATTTCCTTCGATCGTCAAAGAAACGTGGATAACAAAGGGATCAACTTGAGAGATGTCGAACGGAGAATTGGAGTCTCGAGCTCCCGGAAGCTTCACCTTTCGGCCGTTGATTACTTCTGTTGTCCCATTCGCTCCGATCGTGACGTCCTCGCTCAGGCTTGGGTAGACGTCCACTCCAGTACGAACGGAAATGAACCGCACTACGATCTTGCCTTCAGTTTTTGCCAGACTGTTTGCGACCCACACATCAAATTCGACATCTTCCCAAACTTCCTTCATGTCCACATGGCTAGTATCCCTCGTCCACAACTTATCCGCTGGCCTCATTGTCCAGTTTTTGAATTTTCTCGTCACCCCAACATCGACTGGCTTCATCGCACGCTTGATCGCGTAGTACGCGGGCTTCGGAATAAGATAGTAGTCGACCACCGCCCAAGACATAGTCGGCCAGCAATCGTTCAGCTGCCAGACCAGCACGCCTCCACATCTTCTATCCCCCGACATCCCCCACTGCCTTCGCCAAGACTTGTACGCCCAGGACATTGCATCAGCTTGCATAACCTGCGTCAAGTAGGTGTATCCGGGTAGATCGTATTTGATCTTATAATTCTCGGCGACATATGAAACGAGACGTCGCTCATGGCCTATCGCCTTATTCCTGAAATCCATTGCCATGGACCCCGGATACCTATCGTCTTCAAGAGTAATCGATTTCTCGAGCGTCTCCATGTGCGGATAAGCCTCCATACCAAACTCCGATACGAACCGACCGCCCATTTTAGGAAGCAGTTGATAAGGCTTCATCTCGCCATGCCATACATTCCACTGATGAATGTCGCCGACTTTGGGGTCTACTTTTAGAGTCGTGCTTGTTCCATTGCCAAAGGGAGAGCTGGGATGATATGGCACGCCGACAGTCTCCTCGGACACAATCTTGGGGAGCAGATGCTCATAGAGGTACCGAGCAGGGAAGTTGGTCTTGAGCCAAGACTCCGGATCCTTATCTTCCTTGAAGCGATATTCCAAGTCATACCGCTCGACGATCTGGTAGTCCTCATTGTTACCGCACCATATCACCACACTTGGATGGTTGCGTATTCTCCGCACATTCTGTCGCGCTTCCTCCTCTACTGACTTCAGATACGCTGGATATGCGGGATAGTTTGCGCATGCAAACATAAAATCCTGCCACACTAGCAAACCCAACTCATCCGCAGCGTCATAGAAGGCGTCATGCTCGTATATCCCTCCACCCCATACCCGAATCATGATTTGGTTCCCTTCGGCGGCGATCTCCATCCAGTTGCGGTAGGTTTCCAGCGTCACTTGCGACAGGAAGGAGTCCGTTGGAATCCAGCAGGAACCTCCAGCAAACACATCAATGTTGTTGATGCGGAAGTAAAAGGACGTACCAATAGAATCCTTTTCCTGGACGAGCTCGACTTTGCGGAAGCCAACAGTCTTCTTGATCTCGTCTATCACAGTCCCATCGTCTGCAATAAGTGTCGCACAGACGGCATAGCGCGACTGCGACCCATATCCATGCGGCCACCACAGGTCGACATCGATATCGAAGGGCACTACAAATATGCCTTCTTCTACTCTGCCATCCAGCCTCATGATCACATCTGCCCCAGCCGACTTCTTCAGCTCAAACCGCACCTTTCCTTCACTTTCGTCGACCTTTGCGAACATCTTCCCCTTTGCTCTCTTCAGGTCATTATTCAGGTCATACTCAACCCACATATCTTCAATGCGCCGAACATACGTTTCCAGCACGACTGGCTTCCATGGACCAGCAGTAAGCAGTAACGGGCCCCAGTCCCAGCCCCAATGATACTGCGCCTTCCTGACCGGGCCCCTCGAAATCTCAGTCTGATGCACGATAAAACGATGTTCCGGATGCTCCTTCAACAATTCTAGCCCTCTCTTTCTCGCTGACTCGAACACGATTTCCAAGACATTATCTTGACCCCCATACGCCCCGAGCGCATTGGCAACATTAATTCGCTGCGCCAGAAACATGTTTTCGGATTCCAGGATCAGCTTCCCGTTTAGGTATACCGAAGCAAAGGTATCTAGCCCGCCAAACTCTAGCACGGTCTTCGTACCAGGCTTCGCATTGCTGGATGGGGTTGCAAAGGAGGTGCGGTACGTCCATGATTCGTCTGCGATCCAGCGCACGGAAAGCTCGTTGAGGTCCTTGAAGGGGTCTGCGATTTTGCCGTTCTTTAGTAGGTCGCGGTGCACATCAGTGGGAAGGTCGTTCGTGTCGAGATACTCTGAACTAGAGTCGAGGCCGCCCTGTTTGAACGTCCAGTTCGAGATGAGGGCCTGCGAGGTGCGTGAAAGGGTAGCCATTGTCCCGCCGCCCATAATGAAGTCGAGCTGTGAAGAGATGAGGTGATGGAAGAGTCAACGACGGGACAACAAATAAACACCGTGCAGCAGCGGCACAAGCGACCGTTCTTCGGAGCTTCGCGACCGCCAAATGAATCGAGCCGTGAAAGCCTGCGATTTAGGTTAAAATCAGACATGGCCAGGATGAATAATGCGGGGTGTCCGGAGACAAGACGCTCTTCTCTTAGCCGGGCAATGATCACCACAGAACTAGGCGACCTCATACGACCATCGACATTCCTTCGGGCAAAAGATTTCCGACACTTGGATAACGGCTGGATGGAAACAAGCTGTGCAACGATAAGATGCGACGTAACATTACTATAAAAGATTGGGGGGCCGAGTGTCTAGGACAGCTTGTGGGGAACCTGTCAGACTTCAACCTCAACGACCCCGCATCTTGAGAACGACGACCTTGTTGAGAGCAACACCTCATGGCAGACTCAAAGTCCACCAGCGCGGCATATGCTGGCGAAAAACATCTCACCGAAGATGGCAAGAAGATCATCGAAGAAGGCGAAGTAGAGGGCGTGAATCCGACGTTCTCCGCCATCATGGCGAAACACAAGCCAAATCCGTGGGGGAAAGGACATCTTCAACTGTACGCTCTGGCTGCAGTCATCTTTCTCAACTCGACAATGAGCGGTACGAGATCCCGGCTACCATGTCTTGCGGCAAATCACTAATGGACTGTTTCAGGATTCGATGGGTCACTGATGGGCAGCATAAATGTCCTTCCGAACTACACAAGCTATTACCATCTTCCCTCAAAGGGAACAGCGTCTACCGGCATTGTCTTCGCCATCTACCAAGTCGGCCAGATGGCTGCGGCATTGTTTGTGTGGATAGCAGATTGGCGTGGCCGAAAGCAGATGATCTTCATCGGCACCATCGGCGTCGTTGTAGGGACAATCATCACCGCGACAGCGAAGACACTCTCGATTTTCATAGGAGGCAGGTTCTTGCTTGCTTTCTTCGCGACACTGGCGTGCTCCGCAAGTCCACTGTATCTCGTCGAGATTGCGCCGCCGCAGTACCGCGGTACACTTGCGGGGCTGTATAACACATTTTACTACTTTGTATGTTCTGTTTATCTCTCATCAAGACTAGCAACTAACGCACCCCTTCAGGGCTCTATTCTCGCCACCTCGGCTGTCTACGGTGCCCACAAACACATCTCGCACAACAACCTAGACTGGCGACTTCCCCTCTGGATCCAAATGGTGTGCCCCGCCCTCGTATCATGTGTGATCCTCTTCTTCCCCGAATCCCCACGTTGGCTCATTGGCAAAGACCGCCATGAAGAGGCCCGCGCCTTCCTTGTCAAATACCACGCCAACGGCGATGATTCCCACCCCCTTGTCACCCTTGAGATGTCCGAGATGGTGGACTCCCTACGCCAGGACCCTGTCACGCACTGGCGCAACTTCTTCGACTTGCGCGTGCTGTATAAGAGCCGCGCGCGAAGGTACAGGACGATGCTTAACATGACGTTTGCGTGGTTTGGACAGTTCTCTGGAAATAAGTGAGTACTAAGCCTTACGCCCATCTGGGCACAAGACGCCACAATGCTTGATAGAATTGACTGACACTTGGCAGCGTCGTATCCTACTATCTTCCTTACCTCCTCGCAAACGTCGGAATCACCAGTGCAGACACCAAGCTCCTTCTCAATATAATCTACGCCCTAGTTGGCTACATCTTCTCTTCCGCCGGCGCGCGCCTGCACGACGTTTTTGGGCGCCGGAAAATGCTTCTTGGATCCACAGCCGGCTTGATTGTCGCATTGAGTATCACCGCCGGTACTGCAGCAGGGTACGTCAATACAGGTAGTCAGACTTCGAGTTCGGCTTCTATCGGATTTATTTTCGTGTTTGGCGCCATCTTTGCCTTCGCGTATACGTCTATGCAGCCGATTTACCCCGCAGAGGTCATGTCGAATGATATGCGTGCGAAGGGGATGGGGACGTACAAGCTTGTGGGAGGATGTGCGAGCTTCATCAACACATTTGCGGCGCCGATCGCTTTATCCAATGTAAGTCTCCCCTTTCCCTTCCATCTTCCCTTCCATCTATCCCTTTTCATCTTATACTGATGTCACTATGATAGATTGGATATTGGTTCTACGTCTTCTTCATCTTCTGGGATTGCTTCGAATTCGCATTCATGTACTTCTTCTTCGTTGAGACGAAGGGACTTACACTCGAGGAGATGGACGATATTTTTGAGGCGAAGAATCCGAGGAAGGCGAGTACGGAGAAGAAGAAGGTCAAGTTTAGAACCGTGGTTGCGGATGATGGGAAGGTGGAGAGTGAGATTAGAGAAGCGGTTTAGGATATTAATGGAAGGAGAACGTAAGAAGAAATACAGGATAGGGAGTCAGTATGTCTCAGACTGCGCAGAGGCGTGCATCCAAGGTTAATACGAGATATAACACTGCTGTCTCTTTTTAGCGCCCGCTTGATTGAACCCAAGTGCGCGTGTCACTAGGAGCTAATCAACACGTATTTGGTCACTTCAGGTTTTGTGCCTTCCTAAAATCATTCAAGTCAACGCTCAAATTTCCCCTTTCCCACGCGCAAAACTAAAATACCAATTACAGCAGCCATGAAGTCAAACAATATCAGGCTACTAGTAGTGGCCTAGATCTTAATTAACAAGTGCACAGTCTTCAAAACAAGCTCATATTTACAGTAGTTATCTGTTGTCTAAGGGAGGCCACGACGAAGTTGACGCCGCTCACTCTACAGTATATTCCCGCCTCACTTACGTAAATACTCAACCATTTCAATCCAGAACATCGAGCAATGGGCCTAGAATCGATAAATCTACATTCCGCTTGTAAGACTCCTAGATATTCACTGGTGCGTTCCAAAAAGGCGATAAAATCTACGCTGGCCTTCTTGATGCGACCAGAGAGTGGCTGACTTGACAAACAATCTGCTATATATGAAGATGAATTTTTTAAATAATAAATTCAAACCGGCACTGTAGACTTGTTTGTAGGTAAGCGGAGTATCAACAGATTATATGATGGTTAGACCAGCGCTTTACTTCTACAAGTCCAAACATGTTTTTAAGTTGATGTTAGTACGCCTTGGAGGCTCGTTTCTCCTGTATGGAAATGCTGTAAAGTAATTTAAATATACCTAGGCCATATCACACTTCTAACCGAAAAGTCCTCCTTTCCCAGCATATGGTGATGGGGCCTTTCGACTTGATAGTAGCGTACTTGCTTATATAATGAAAAAAGTAATATAAGCTTTTATATTAAAGTAACTTCTACTAAAAACAAAAGCGAAATATACTCTTATAATATTACTTACAGTCATTATAACATCATCTAATAGGGTTACGCAAAATGGTCAGCAATTCTCGCTACGAGCTAGCGGATTAGATAATATGCTCTATCTTGCGCATTCCAACCGCCACCAACCACAAACAGTAACCTCGGCCTAGGAGTGCGTGCTATCTGGGCTCAACTCTCTCTTCATCTCATACATGCGCGTGCGTGTGCCTGATGGGCAGCATCACTTTTCCAGTATCTTGTTCGCATCCAGACAACGACCCTCGCACGACCCTCGCCTCAGGCTAAAGCGGTACCCATGATCGATCAAGGTCAAGGCATGTGGGCCGACATCAAAGGAGGACGCAAGAAGGTAGCATGGTACGATATTTCTAGCCCTGTGCACTCAACTCCCGAGGGTTCTTCCATTCCTCCAGTGTAGTGTTATCCTGTGCATATATCGACCACTCATGCTTCTCTAGCCGCCCATGCATTCGTGGTCACCGCGCATCAAAATGCGACCACCGCGATCGAATTCTGATAGAAGTCCGTAAGCCAGGCAGACCGCTCACAAGCTGCCCACATGTTAGCGGCCCATGCGGCTGTGAGCATAGGGTAACAGATGTCGCAATCGCTACAGGTAAAGCATTCTTTGTTGTAGTCGGTCCTCTGGCTAATTTCCATCAGAACCTTGTGACAGAGATTTTCCAGTGAATAGTAGTGGCGTGCAGAAGATCATACAGAAGCGTAGGACAACTCAAACTGCGCTGGCGTTGGAGAAAGCTATCGAGGCAAGCCACATACACGATGCCGATTGCGACGCATCCTCTGAGCCCACAGTCACGTCTAAACTTACGCTCACATCAACCAAACCCCTTCTCGTCGTTCCTGAACCCTACCACAGCAACGAAGCATTCTCGCCTTCTAGGGAAAGCTCAAAATCTCTACTCCAGTCTACTTCTTCCCAGGAAAAAGGCAGCGATGTTGGTGCTGAATCGTCACTTGAGACGGGTTCAGCTGAAATCACTACGGACGGCCAAGTGATCGAGGTCTTCAAGAACGCACGAATGTCACCAAGACTTTCCAATCATTGCAAGCCGAAGAGAACCTATCATAAACCCACGCCATATAAACCGCTACAAGCCGGGATTGTCCAGGAAGATATCCTAGAGGCAGAACAGCTCCCGAAGCTAGTGGAGCTTCCAAGATTAGTGGAACTACCCAAGAGAAGAAAGATATCAATGCAATCGACAGCAAAGGATACCTGTTGTATAGGCCCATTTCAAGCCACCGAACTTGATTTCGTCTCGCAGGCGCATGACCCGGAGACTGTGTTCCAACCATTTCCAAATTGTCCCCAACTCCCAGAACACCGTCTTTGGCCACACAAAAATGCTATCAGTTATAACCATTCCACTGGGACGGGAATGAGCCCTAGTTCGGATCAGTCTGATTATGCAATGTTGCCGCTCTATCAGTTAAACCCGATCTCAAATATTCAGCTGCCCTCAAGTTCCTATCAACCGAACCGGACGATGGTGCCTAGAACCCATCATTCAAAGAATTGTTTTAGCCATAAGACTATTAGCAACTCCTACTGCGGAAATCCTTGCAGTTGCTTGGGGTGCGCTGCTAAGTCTAACCATGACATGGTGACTGAGTATGCCTGGCTGATGCATCATAATATGAGCATTAGTGCATTTACGCCGAGATACGACTTGGACACAAACTCTCATCAGATCAACGACCGAGCAGGAAGTAAAGACCAACTAGCTTTCAACACCAATGTGCCTACTAGCTTTATGCAGCGCGCACCTGAACACCTACTATACGCCATGAGCATGAAAAACATGAGAGACACAGCTAATTCTGGCTTTAAGATATTGGCACCACGGCAGCAGGATGCTCTGGAGTCGCCTGCTCAGACTCTGCTGTTGCCAAATGCCCAATACCTGTCCGCCTCAATTCAGCACCAGAAACAATCAACCTTTACTTCGATGGTAAGAGAGACTGCTGGCGAGACTGCCGCTCGTACATTAGCTGCAGAGACTTCCGATGATGCTTGACGAAGAAGAAGCTCCTACATTATCGCCTTGCTCGAATTTCGCCCAAAAGATTGTGCTTCCTTGCTTTAATGATTGAATTGGAACCTGTGAATGCAGCGATGGCCGCAGGTGTGTTAGATGTGTAATGCGCCCTGGTCATAATGTATCTCGTCTGATTGCAATTCAGCCAGACGGGGAACACCTTTTTACAAGAGAGTTCTCAAAAGCGCCAGCATAAGCAGCGAACCTTAACTTTACATCTTCTATGCCTTAAAATATGCCTCTTCTTAGCTTTAAATCTTTAATGATAGTTATCTGCCAGCAAACTAACCTAGCTCTATATATAATAGTCTGTATTTCCTACAGACCCTATACTAAAAAGATGAACTGCCTTCGGGCCACGAGATAGGACTGTAGATGAAAAAGAAGTCTATATAAATTTGTGACGAAAGAGGAACGTGTTTGAATTTGTACGTAAGAGTGCTTGTAACCGCTACAGTTTTATAAAAGCCCATGCTGTAACTTTAGTTTCGTGTTTTAAGTTCTTTACACTTATGCCGAACACCAATTTCACATTAGAACATCCAGACTTGCTGGCATCCGCCAATGAAGTATCATATAGTCTTCGCTTAGTTGGGAGCGGTTAGTGTGGGCTTCTATATACCGAACCCCGCCCATGTTAAGCCCTATGTAACTACATGTCAACTTTGCACAGCAATCAACCTCGTTCTCTCAAGCCGCGTAAAAAGATGGAGCAGAAACTTGAGGCTATTACGCTGTCTAACGGCGCCGTGATTGAACATCGCTTTGCTATTCTTAACGGCAGCAGATTTCACTTTCTCTTCGCCGAACCAGAGTGTTCCCCAAAAGCTACTGTATTCCTAGTGAGCAGCCCTTAAGAGCCTGCTGTTTTCGGCTTTGACCCTCATTGGCTTTGTTGAATACGGTGTACAGATTCATGGCTGACTAGAACTCTCAGCTGCATGGCGTTACCAGATACCGGCCCTCTTATGGATGGGTTGCCGCGTCGTCGCACCGGATATGATGGGATTTGGACGCACTGTACGAATCTTTCTAAAGCCACCCTAATTCACACATTGATAGCCGAACCCCAAGGACGCGCCAGAAGACCCCACAAAATACACGTTCAAAACCGCAGCGGACGATATCGCTGAGCTTGCTGACAATTGGGGATCGAAAAGATTATCCTCGGTGGGCATGACTGGTTCGTAAGTTATGCGTAGGAAATATAACCCGATATGCTGATCGATCCATAAGGGCGGATTTATCGTATATCGCACGTGTCTTTGGTATCCTAAGCTTGTATCCCACCTCTTCTCTGTTATCACCCCATGAAAGAATTTTAGCTCACTCGAGGAACTTGCCAGCTATGTACCGCAATTCGCGTATCAAATTCAGCTGGCTAGCGGCAGAGCCGAGAAAGAGATCCCCACGAGAGAGGAGATTCGTCAATTCATGGAAGGAATGTTTGGTGAGACTGGTCCGGCCGGTGAACTTCTTTTCAGTCTCACTACTAGAATTCGATTTCAGAATTCGCCTACGCTCGGCGATCCAATAATGTTGACTACAGAGGTGAATTACATCTGTTTCTTTCACAAATGACGATTGACGTTCGTTTAGGCATTGAATTACTATACGGAACTGGTAAGCCCTTGAGCGTGTCGATGGCGCACCACACATGGCGTGGATGATGAGTTATACACTTAACATGACCATGTCCGTTCCACTGACGCCATGGAACACATGGAATCACTGTTTCCCTGTCATGGACCACAACACCATCCTCCTCTACAAAAACGCGTAAGCCTTCTTCTCCTACTTTCCAAGGCTGATTCTCCTTGTCATTGGGTTCGCTACTCCGATAGTGGTGACTATTCTTTCTAAGCTCCCCTGTGTGTCTCCGGCCCTTAAGAAGTTCTATCCCTACCTTGTATGGTTCTCGACCATGGGCACGTATCATAACCGGTTGCTTTCTTGGAAAATGGGCAATGCTCCCATTATTGGTCAAGGCTTGTAGATTGCAGGATTCATCATTCTCAATATTATACTCTCCTGTGTGGGCTACGTCACGCAGTGGCCAATGACTCACCCTTGGGGGTACAACCACCGTGGTCAAGTCTTAGTGTACACTGGCTATCGCACCGGCGAGTTTGCATTTGCGCTTCTCCCCCTTACAATACTGTTCGCCGGGTGGAACAACATTCTCCTATACGCCCTTGTATGCACATTCTCTCTATCGTGTCTTCTGGGTCGAACACCCTACATAAAGAGCCTTCCACCTAACCGCAATCCCTCAATCGGCGCATGCCTCTGGTAAATACACTGCCGTTACATAGTTTTCTTCACTTAGATTGTGTCACAGTATACTACAGTGCCAATATGTCCTCATATTAAAGTCAAGTTTGGATGTAGACCGAAGGACTTTAAGAAGTGGGGGCCTGGTTAGCGTAAGGTACGGCCAAGAACTCAATGGGTAATGACAGAACTAGGGTTATCAATCTCTAGGTGCAGAGATGCAACTAGTGGATCATGTATCACTTGAAATTACTATAGCGTCTTGAAAAAGAGACTGGCGATCGTCTATATTCATTAGCGCGTGTAAAGACACGGCATATGAGAATTGGGAATAGGGGAATGATGGCTTTATCATTGTTCTGCCGAAGTAGTAAGAAGAAAGCATTTTGCTGGGTTACGTCAAGTAGGAATAAATTTTATCGTTATAAATTGCATCAAACATTATGTGAGTTAGATATATCCGAATGATAAGAGAAGAGCCTAGTCATTTGGTTATGGTCCGGGTCAGCTTCATTATCTCAAATTCGAATCTATTCACAGCTTCTTGTCTTATCCTATCCTTCAAAACTAGATCTTATCAAGTCCAACGTTCTCTTCATGCACGCCAGCAGACTTTTGCTCCCTCTCGTGGATCTCATGCTCTAGAATTCTCCCCTTTTCCGTCGCAGCGCTACCACCAACTAATGCAGCATCGCCATCGAAGTGCTTCGCAATTTCCTCGAGGGGCGTATTACGCGTCTCGATGTAATAGAACCACACGAATATAAGTTCTGCAGCGAGCCAAACACACTATCAAGCCCTTTGTTAGCATCGATGCAAGGATCAAGAAAACTCGAGAAGCCGCGGGCTGCAAAATGAGATCTTGACTTACGTAGACAATGTAGTACTTCCAACCAATATGCTCCAATGCCACCGGGTTAACGTAAGTGTTGAAAAAGAGGGCAATGTCTACGAAAGCGAACATGTAGCACATTCCCTTAGCACGGATACCAAAGGGTAGAATCTCAACAGTGTAGCCGACCAGCAACCCAGACCATGCGAGGTTGTAGAAAGTATAGTAAAGAAAGATCATGAAGACGACAGCGCTACCGTTGGCCTTCACCTTCGTCGCGTTGTAGCGCTCGGAGCAAATTGTCCAGACTACGAAACAGCACATCATTCCGCCGGTGGAAACGAGAAAAAGCGGGCGCCGGCCATATTTATCGACGAAGAAACCTAGATAGGAGAAATTAGACGATTATAATTGGGGGAGGCGGGAGACGTAGGAAGAAACTTACACATGGTGGTAGCAACCAGGCAGTTCCAGATAGTCAAGATTCCGTTGATCTTTAGTTGCATATCCGGGTCCGTAATACCGATTCCGTCAAGCACACCGCTGATATAGTACGACACGAGGCCATTGCCAGACCACTGCGAGAACAACCCCGCCGAGATCAAGATCAACAATCTATGTCGATTACCCTTAGTTTTGAAGAGCTCGAGCCACCCCGTTTGCTCGGCTTCCTTCTCAATCGCAAGGGTTTCCTTAATCTCCTCATATTCAAGAAGGACGAGTTCGTCCTCGACGTTGCCTTCTGCGTGGACATGCGCTAGGACAGATAGAGCCTTCTCCATTTGCCCTTTAGAGATGTACCACCGGGGAGATTCTGGAACAAACCATACGCATGAGATTTGGAGGATAGAAGGAAGAGCTTGAACAATTGATGGGATGCGCCAGGACCAATTACTGTTGATATTATTGGTTCCGTAAGTGAGCCAAGCCGCTACAATAGCTCCTTCATACCACGTAGTGTTGTACTAACATCGAGTTAGCTTAACTTTAACAAGCGGATTATCTATATAGCAAATACGTACGACGGTGGTGAAGACAGCACGGTGCTGTGGATGACACAACTCAGTTATCAGGAGAGGTGCAGAGCCGTGCGCAATTGCAACACCAAATCCCAGGAAGAAGCGTGCAGCAATGAACATCTGGAAGTTGATAGAGACACTTTGAAGAATAACGGCAAAGATCATGACGATTGAGCCAATGCATATACCCCATCGTCGACCGAGGCCATCAGCAATATAAGGAGTGACGGGCAGAGCCAATAGGGAACCGAGAAACATGACTCCAGAGAAGATTCCTTTGATAGAACCTGATGGGTTCTTCATATCTGCAATCAAGTAAGCGCGTAGTCTTGCTGTGGTGTACCGAACTTACAGTTGGTGAATTGATCCAACGACAGGAGTCCGTTGACCATCGATCCATCGTATCCGTTCGTGGCCTACAAGATGGTCAATTGGGGGTAAGTGGCGAAGCTTGCAACGGGAACCCTCACACTAGTCAATATCACAAAGAAAAGGAGAAAATAGGTGCTCCTCAAGCGGGGCAAACTCCACCACCTAATGTTAGGGAATTCCTTGCCCGCTACCCTGAAGTGGCCTTTCGTAACTGAAGTATCAGGCATGTCGACGGCTGATCTTTGACCCCGTCAAGATGAATAGATTTGAGAATACTACATGCACTGTCAATGAAGACAAGCGGATGAAATCGCGGCCGAGCGTCGAGGAGGGAAGCCCGAGGCTTCATATACATCAGGACTGATCTCTCCCGACCATGCATTCAAGCCTTGCCAAGATCGCTATTTAACCGTAGGCCGTCTAGCCGTAACGACAGGTTCTAGAATCTCAGATCCCATTCCAACCGTCGAGTATCTGACGAGAACATTGAGACTTCGTGGTCGATGGACCGGGGTTGAAAAGCTAGGCGTGCCTCCCTAGACGGCGGGGCAATATGGATAAATTGGTTAAAATCCTGGTGTGGCGCCAACCACCCGTACGGCTTGGTGAGCCATCCGGACTTGAACAAGATCGCCACAGGGGTGTCGCTGAGAATGGAAGCTGGAAGCCTGAAAGTTCGGCACATCGATTAATAGAGACGGGAGAGCTGAGAGATACGATAAGATGAAAGATATGAGTAGCGAATCTAGATGTATGTCAGCGCCGGGTCAAAGGAATCTCACATTGGGAATTCGTTCAATGAGATTACGAGCTTTCTTTCCCGAATTCTCCAGCAGCATTCGGGATGGGGAGTTTCATAATTGAATGAATACTCAGCTTTGCAATTTTGGGGGTTGGATTTTCATTTCGTCTAGCCTCGTCTACGGGCGCGGCCGAGTAGTCTCACATCTCTCAATATATAAGTCACGCCGCACGTCTTGTCCTTCTTTCTATTTCTACCGTCTTTGGTTTCACGACATGAGGGCGCGTCGGTGCACGACAGGTTAAGATGGAAGAGGTGTAGATGGAAAACCGGCTCGTGGATCCGCTCGCAGTGCCCAGTCAGGCACAATATGCATCGATAAAGGGAGCGAGCTCTAATGACGTTTAGGCTCACTTTTCTTTCAATTGTAATGTAGGGGGTCTGCGCAAATCGAGGGAAGACGGCGAGTGTTTTGAATAGAACTTAAATTGGCTAATATGAAGGATATCCGAGCTCAAGATCGGCTGGGATGTAGGTGATTATTTACATGTGGTCGTACTTTGATCGGCGGAAAGGAATGGGAAATCGAGTATGAAGAATCCTTCGAAAAGGATTCGCAGCCATCTATGAAACCCTGTCTTATGTGAATGTATATCCAGCCGTAGCTCGAGTACAGAACCAATAATGGTGTTTTAGACACTAACATCAAGGACAAGGCGAGCCACCTGGAAATGATTCCAGCATCCTGGGTGTGCGTGAGCTCATGCGATCTCCACTCACGGCCAATAATTGCACGTCCTACAGATATTACGGACCCCACTGCAGTATCACGCCAGCAATCCCAGCACCGTGGTCGTATAATCTATCTTGATCCAACACCCAGGAATTGCACTCTAATAAGCGTGTACATGCTCCAGTCATGTGCCTCATCCTAGTCCGCCCTCGCTTACGATGTGAACCTTCACTTGGGAATGTCTATATTGCGTCCGTGCCCAAGCTCTCAGACCACTCCACCGTAGCGTTTCGCGAAAGCGCCGCTTGCGAGAGTTGTCTTCCACAACGTTAAACAGACGTCTCGTCTTATCTATATCTAGACCACGCAATCACCTCTAAGACATTGTACTATGCTCCGTCTTCTCCGCGACCTTTTCTTTGTCTTTACTCCCAACACTTCCTTCCTCCAACACTGCGGGATTCTGTCTCGATCTCGCAAACCCCTCGCCAGGGCCCCAGCCTGATTTTGCAACACGCCTGCTTCGGCTCACGGCTTTACCTTCGTAAAAGAGCCAATCAATCTCTTCGAGGGTGAGATTGGTAGTTTCAGGGTAGCAGAAATACTATGAACTGTGTCAGTACAGGGATGCTTGTTGCGAGAATACGAGGAAGTTGGACTTACGACGAGCGGAATGAATGAAAAGTTCAGGCACATGAAGATTAGGTAGGCTTTCCATTGTAAGTTGTTGATGATCGTAGGCGTGATCATGCTAACATGAGAATACAAAGTTAGTAGCTGTCTTGAATACAGTTTTGAGGGAAGACTTACACAACGAAGAAGTTCCATATCCAATTCGCTGAGATCCCCACCGCGGTGCCCTTGGCACGTACATGCAGCGGCAAAATCTCAGGGACGTAGACCCAAGGAATGCAATTAACCGTAGCGCCAAAAACCAACATATCTAGTGCACATATCAGCATTATCGATCTCCCGTTCCCTAAGCCTGACTCACAGATAAAGAAGAAAGCAACGCTTGCCGAACTCGTCGCCTTCGCCAGACTACCACCGTTGCTCTGAAAGCTTAGTAGAATTGAGATCATCATCATGGAAAGGCCCAGCCCAAAGCTTCCCCACATCATGGGCTTTCGTCGTCCGGTTTTGTCGAGGTAGAATGTTGGGTAGAGCGACCCGAAGAAGAACATCATGTTGATGACGCCACCGAGCAGCAACGACAAGTTCCTTGTCAGTCCAACATTGATCTGGAGAACTGAGGTGATGTAGTAAACAACCAAGTTGATACCACCCATCTGATTCATGAACTGCATGCCGTATGCAAGGAGCACTCTTCTTCCAGTCTGAACCTCGTCTTGCTTCAGCAACTGGCTCCAGCGGTATTCACCGTTGCCTTGCTCTATTTCCAGAGCTTCGAGGACTTCTTTATTTTCTTTCGCGATCTTGGGATCGTCTGGGGTTCCGTCGTATACGTCGCATAGGATTTGGATCGCTTCTTCGCCGCGGCCGGCGCGGTAAAGATATCGTGGAGACTCTGGGAGGCCAAAAATCATGATAATGACAATCTAAAAATCTCTTAATCACTTCTTCTAAATATAATATCCCATTCGAAGGTTTCTTACGATTGCAAAAACCATCTGACAAGCGATAGGCAACCTCCACGCGATGGGCCCGGTTGTGAAGCTCATTCCATAGTCGAACCAATACGCGATGACGATTCCTACGCCTACGAAGAGTGGCTCTGAAGATACGAGGCGTCCGCGATTTTTCGCCTCGCAAAGCTCGGATTGATACATCGGAACGGTCGATGTCTCAATACCTGTTCCAATGCCGGTGATAAAGCGCGCGATCATAATGTGCGGGACGCTGTATGCAGTTGTTTGGAGAATTGCCCCAACCTTTTGAACTATTAGTTATATTCAGTCGGAGGGGAGAATTAGCTTACGATTATCCACACCATGGCGATCCACATCGCAAGTCTCCGCCCCGTCTTCTCACAGAAGAGAAAACTCAAAATACAACCCGTGAAACAACCTAGGTTGTAAATAGACACAATGATGCCTTCAAGCCCGGGTGCCGGATGCCCAAATGTCTCTAGCCAGTCTGCATTTCCAATGATGCCGCTGAACACACCCTGATCGTAGCCGAACAGCACGAATGCGAGCTGGCAGGCAACTGTAATCGCAGCCCTAAGCTTGAAGCCTCGCCCATACCAGTTGTAGTGCGGCGCCTTGAACATCTTGAGGTGATTGAGATGTCGAAACGGGCAAACGGGGTGGATTGTTGAAGTTGCGACTAAACAATCAAAGGCCCCCCCCTGGATCTATATATCTCAATACCAATCATCGTGGCCTACATCTCCATCTATCCATCGTCCAGCCGAAGCGTTAGCCGTTGGTCACAGTCCGTGTCCGCCATCACCTCAGCCCATGCGTTCGGTTCCTTGCATACCCAACGGCTGGTGGGTAAAATTACCGTTTCTGTTCGCTACGGGAATCCGATAAAGTAAAGTAGGAGATCGGTGGCGGAAATAATCCGGGGGTTAGCATCTGTGGGGTGATTTTATGCGGGGACAAATGACGTCGACGGCTGATTCGCCGCGTGCCGGCATCCGATCAGCCAAACTGGGCATCCCGGAAGTTTCAAATACTTAGGAACGGACGGAGATCCGCGACTTGGAGCACAAATGAAGATCCAATGACCTTCATTTGGCAAGTGTAGGCACCATGCACTTTTTTGAGGAATGAATTCGGGAAGGGGCCAAGACGTGCATAAGAACTTGAGCAACAAGGTAAAATAGATTTTGCCGCAGATCAAATTATGTGCTTTCTGCTGCTGGCTGTCAAAGTAGAATATCCACTATTCCTCCTTGTACACACAACATAACTTCTATAATTTATGATGACCAAATTCTGTGTTATGCATGGAAAGGCTACAGCAAGAGGACGCCAAAATGTCAAAAATAAAAAAGAAGGGATTCGACTAGAACACGGGTTACTTCTTGCCTTTTAGCTTCCAATCCCGACTACCCTGCCCTGCCCTGCACTTACTGGCTATCCATCTCCTTCAGCAGCCTGTTGTAATTTCGGTAGCATGATAAAGTACGAGGATGATGTGCTCCTAAAATTTTACTCAATCCACCACAAGCTTGCTGATAGCACTCAGACGCAGCAGAGTAATTCTTCTGGCGATGGAAGAGAAAGGCCAGGAGGGCGATGTTGGTGAGTGTCCTCTGGTTCTCTGGCCCCTCTAACCTCTCGCATCCTTTTAGAACTCCCTGTAGTAATTCTTCTGCCTCTTCGTACTTGTGCCGTTCTATTAACACTTTTGCAAGATTCGTCATGGAATTCAACGTATGTATGCTCCCTGCTCCATATGCCTCTCCTAACCCTTCTAGTGTTTTTCGCGCCATTTCTTCTGCCTCGTTGTGCTTGCCCTGCTTCCTTAACAGATTCCCAATTCTCTCAAGGCTATCTAGTATCACTGGGTGCTTGAGCCCAAATACCTTCTCCCTCACTTCTAGTGTGCGCTGGTATATTGCTTGTGCTTCTTCTAGTTTCCCTTGTAGTTCTAGCACCTTCCCAAGATCGTCAAAGCTTGTAAGCGTGGCTTTATCCTCCGGACCTAACACTTTGGTTTGCGCTTCTAGAACCTGCCGGATTCTTACTTCTGCCTCTGCGTATTTTCCTTGCCGCAACAACAAGTATCCGAAATAGGAGAGCGTCCTTAGCGTCAGTTGATTTTCTAAGCCTAGCATCTTTTCCCTCTCCTCTAGTACGCGTGATAATAGCCTTTCTGCTTCGTTATATCTTCCGTCACGCACCAGACAGGTTCCAACTCGGTGGCCTAAAGCTAGTCCCGAGCCCGTAGTCATTGCCGTGCGAGAGTAATCCAAGATAAATTCTGCATGTGGTAAATAAGCTCTTGAGATTCTTAGGCTTTGGGAGTGATCATCACTTGGCAGGAACTGTCTCAGCTGCTTTACAGCCCTGGCTTCCAATTCTATCATTGAACTCTCATTCTTCAGCCAATTGCGGGTCGCAAGGTGTACGAGCCGATGAAGATCTAACGATTGATCTGCCGACTGTTTACTGACAAAAGAGTACGCAGTCAAAGTGCCGATCGCATCCACTTTCGCTTTAGGGGACTTTCCAACCGGTAAAAAGGACAGCGGGATGGCCTTCGAGTCTATGCAAGACATCATCGACAGGTATTCAAATGCTAGAGGGTTATCGCGTCGGATCTGGGTGAAAGAAATGAGCCATGTTGTGGCTACTGCATTCTTGCCGTCTCGATATCTGCCCTCATCCTCGAAGTCCTCACTGAGAATCTCGATGACGCTTTCCTCCTGTTCTTGCAGTAGTGATAGGTATTCTGCTAAGATGATACCGTTCTTATTGATATATGCGGCGGCCTGGGCAATCCCAAGAGGTAGGAATGTAAGCTGTTTAAGTAGCTCAATAAAGTCATCATAATCTTGAAGGAGGCTCTTGTCGGCTAAAGATGTAGACAACATCTGCGTGGCCGTCTCCGAATCCATCTCGGAGACTTCAATGATGTTTTGGTGCGCTAAGTCGACTGCGATCTTTCGAGATCGGGTGGTGAAAAGGATGGACCCCTGGCTACTTTTTGGGAGGAAGTAAGCCAGGCCATCTTTGGTCTCGCTCCCTAGACTGCCGAGCCACATATCGGCATCGTCAGCATTATCCATGATGAGCAGCCACCGGCCTGCCTTCTCCTGACTCAAATGCTCTTGCACCAACTTCTTCACGTCACGCTCATTCGCATCGACTCCCGGTATACCGAGCCGCTGTCCAATTCTGAAGTACGACTGCTGAAATTTTTCGGGAGTTGTAGCTGGTACCCAGAGAACAGAGCAGTCTCCGTCTTTTTCTCTTGCTCGATGTGCTACCTCAAGCGCGATCTGCGTCTTCCCGACTCCACCGAGGCCATATAGGGCGGCTTTTCCAGTCTGGCCGTGCACAGACAACAACGTTTCCAACTGCTTAAGGATAGAATCACGGCCCACAAAATGCGGGTTGCGTTCGAAAGGGACATCCCAAGAGGCTTCACGCGCTACTAGATGGCTCTTAGCAAAGATAGATTGAAAGTGACAAGTTTCATACCATGTTGACGGCCTAGAGATGGTAGAACATTCAGCTCCTACTACACATTAGTGAATCTCAATGTCTTTTAAGAGATGGTATCATCCTACATGCATCATGGCTGCAAAAGAATTTTCTGTTTTATCTAGATTGTATTAGCACCAACCCTTCATCTATCTAAGAAAAGTCTTCCAAATACACACTCTGCTTTTGCTTCAGATTGGATACACAGTCTCTAGTCCGGAACTTCTGTGCCTGATGGTTCATATATCCGTTTGTGGCTGCCTCAATAGCACCCTGTTGTTTGTATTCGGCCAGCCCAATGTCTTGCAATCCTTGGTCTACGTTGTACCTGAAGTACCGTTGTTGATCGTAGTGCTGTCGCCACTTAGCTACAAATCTCTTCTCGGTCTCCTCTGTTTGTGTAGCAATCCCAACAAGTGTCTTGCTAAGAAACGCCAGTATGTTGTCTTCCATTACTTTCTTTCCGGGGTTGCCAGTTCCAATCGAGATAAAGCACTTGACTAGGGGCTTCAGATCTCCTGTGTCAGCGCACCATATGTTGGAAGCCTCTCCCTCCATTTCGTCTACAGGGTTGTTCGCACCCAGTCCACCATCGGCATATCTGCGAGCACCGATATCAATAGGGTCGAAGAAGCTTGTCGCAGCAGATGTTGCCAACGCTGCTTGGCAGATTGTGGGAGGAGTGCCGGGCTCGTGTTCATCGGGCAGGCTGTAGCTTCTCAATCGTACGATTTCCTTCGTCTCGTGTGCAATGCTGCAAACAAATCTGATAACCAAATTTAGCATGATACAAGCACTTGCATCTCGAATACTAACACTTTACATGCGCG
Source organism: Melanomma pulvis-pyrius CBS 109.77 (assembly GCA_010093585.1). NCBI lineage: Eukaryota > Fungi > Ascomycota > Dothideomycetes > Pleosporales > Melanommataceae > Melanomma > Melanomma pulvis-pyrius. The sequence continues at coordinate 50,213 of MU001870.1, forward strand.
ATTAGTCCCATCGTTGAAGAGCGTTGTAGTCAGTGCTTTGTGATCGGTGACGACCTTCTCAACAGCGCCCTTCAGCTTCACCGAGTCGAAGCGTGCCTTTGTTTTGCCTTTCAAACTGAATGGAATACGCGATTTCTTCTCAAACACCGTTTTCATGAGCTCAATATACGCAGCGATGCACTCGTCCACGTCCATTTCGAGACGACCGAGCATGATAGCGATCAGCCTGGCCCTGTTAACTCCACCCGTCTAGCAATGCAATTAGTATGACGAACCCGCCCGTACTTGTGCCACCAATGATGTCGAAAAGTTCGCATGGTTTCAGTCGAGGAAGATTCGCTTTTTGACGTTCATAGTTGAGCTGCGACATGAGTCCCTTCAGGATGTAGAGCGTAGAGAGCCCGCGGACCCCGCCTCCATCGAGCGATAGCAGACATAGGCCGCTGTGATCGAGGGGACTTGCCTCTGTGGCGCCATGCTGGAGCGCCAGCATTTGCATCGTCATTGTTTATGTTGCATGAGCCGGATACTGTTGCTAGGGGCATGTAGGACACTTGAGTAATAGGTGCGAGATGAGAGCCCCGCACTCTATGCGTGGCGGAGCCAGCTGAAAAGTGAATGCCGGGGCGGATTACCGGATGTTCGACCACTCGCAGCTAGTTGTTACGCGCCGGGCAAAAATAAATGAAGATGTATGTATACTACCCTAAAGAACATTACAATACCGGAATTTGCATAATTTAAGAACCACTGATAGTATTTACTAGAATAATATTGGAAATTACTTTAACAAATGCAGGAAGAAGGGCCTTAAAAGGTTGCAGTAGGCAGCGGGTGATTGAAGGCTGAGAACGCGCCTGAGCGCTTCCTATGCACTCCACGTTAAATAGCTCTCGATATCTGAATATAGATCTCCACTCTAACCTAGAGAGGGGAGTATAATATCAAAACCTGCGAAGGGATGCAATTTTTCAATTACTAGATCGATTTATAGAGGAAATTCATGTCTCCTTTCAAGTCTTGCTGAAACACTAAGTTAAGTTATTTTAGTTTTCATGTAATGGGTATGTCAGCTCAGCCGTACATCTAAGTATGTAGTAAATGAGTCCTAACCAGCACAATATCCACGTCTTCCTTCCCACATATATCTCCAACCCAACCGCAACGCCATAGTTCGCAATGCAACATAGCCCTTCCCAGCCACCTGTCCTTAGGATACTGTAAACCCACACCACACAATTACATCTTCCCTAAAACCTTCAAGGAGAAGAAATTGTCCATAATTAAACCTTCGGCGGCATCAACCCCCGTCACACACCCCAACTTCCCCCTCCCCTTCACAAGAGCAACACCCAGATCTAAAACCAAGACTACAAGCTCCCTACAACAAACCCTCAGGACACAGAACAATCATCCCTACTCCCACCTCTACTCCCATTCCCTAAACCGCACTAGGGACCTACCAGGCCACACTTTTCACAAGAAAGATTCAAGTTGCTGTGAACTATAGATATTCCACCCTACCACACAGCACCGTAGACCCACCCCATGTCAAAGTAAAACAAAAAACACCCCCACAATTTACGAGACAAGATCAGAATTTCCATAAAGTGGACTTACAAAGCGCTGGCGCTGGCTAAACAGGTATTCATATTCAAATACCATCCAGAAACGGATGTGCTATTAGTCTGTCAAAGGGAGTGTGTATCCCACCACAGACGCTCCAATTCAATTTCAAATCCTAGTTCGAAACGGCGTTTATAGCCACCCAATATGATGCCATGGAGAAGAGGAAGAAGTCGCGGATATGCGATCGTTCTCCCAAGTTCAGAATCGCAAACCCCATGTAGAAGGGAGAAACTCCATAACCATGCACATCCGTCAGGATCAAAATGCGCTCATCCCACACTAACATTGCACCCCAAAAAATATCTCCTAGGAGGGTCTCACAAGTTCCCAATAACCACCATGAACCGTAACTTTCCGTCGCCCTTCTTCCCTAGCACACCTTCTCGTACCGTACCGTCGTCGTTTCCGTTTACCATCGACTCATCCAGCATGAGCGTGCTGCTCTTCCACCCCCAACTTTGACTGAAGTTGAAGCGGTCCGGCGCACTCTCGTAGATGCTCAGCATCCTACCACCCTTGCTTGGACTGTAGATCTTGAAGTAGGTTCTGATCGTAGGCCGACCGTCGACGTACGAAGGGAGAGTGGATGGTACGGGGCGCGATTTACGATTGGGGGTAAGAGTTATAAGAGAGGGATTCGGATAGGCTGTTTCCGGTTCATCATCGTCGTCCTCTTCATCTTCATCTGAGCCGTGCTCGGACGCGGAGTATGTGGCGAGAGGAAAGAACGGGGAATCCGAAGGTTCTCCGTCCGCGAAAGGTGATGTTGCGAAAGAAGGGAATTGAAATTGTGAAGATCCACGAGCTATAGGTAACCGCGAGAAGGATATCGGAGTGTGTCGTCGACTAAGAGTACTGTCTAGGGTGCTGCCTGAGAGCCGGTTCCGAGAGCCAGTCGAGATGAGGGTTGTATCAGGATCACCTCCACTACCGCTCGTGTCCTCTTCACCTCCTTGGTCATTCAATGGGAGGCGATTGCTCCGACGACGCTCGCGGCGCTCGCTGCGCAATATCATTTCGCGCTCGAGTTGGCCGATCCGCTCGTCCACAGACCCGACATTTTGTTGACTAAGACCATTTCCATTTCCACTTCCATGCACCTCATCCGGCTCACGCTCCTTGGCACGATGTAGATAAACACCCAACTGGACGTTTTTGGCCGACCGAACCTTTTGAATGTAGATATTCCACAGGGACCCGGCATACGACACGGTACGAGAGTACACGCGTTTCTTTTCCTTCAAAAAACGCGGATTGGGAAACTCGGCAGAAAATCGGAATGGCGGGAATTCGGTGTATGCAATCGGTTTCGGTTGGCCCGCGTTGCTCCCACCTGCTGATATAGGCCGGACTGGGTAATCAGCCCGCGTACTTGGATTAGCCATGTTCGACGGGGAAGACGCAAAGTCAGTAGCCCATTGAGCATCTTCGGGTTGGATGGTAGCAGAAAGACGAGTCGCATGGCGTTGGAAGGAACTGGAAGTGGTGACAACTGGATCCGCGCCATTACCGAGTACAATGTTGCAGTCGGAGCTAGGGATCCAGAACTTGCGTGGTTTCGCATTTCCATCCCAGCTACCAGATTCCATTTCAGTCTCCTCCTCGGGTGTATGTACGACGACCTTTTGTTTCCCAGATGATGATGATGACTTGCCTTCACTCTTAGTGGCGGCGTTGATCGGGGCCGGCTCTGGTGGGGTTCTACATAGTCCAAGCTCCTGAGACGACTCGTCTGCACGCAATACCTTTTGACGCAGGGCTAGTTGCTGCCAGAGGGCATTTGATATGACCTTTTCCGGCATAACAGGGAGGCCAAAGAGGTCGCGCGCATTCCTAATGAATTCAAGCTGCTCATAGTCCATGTGGATGTAGTGGATGCCTTCGTCGAGGAGAACCAGAATTCGCCCAATGTCGGGATTGGTGTACAGGGCAACCCATAGGTGCTGGCCGTCTGCCATGGGCTGCACTGGCAAAGAATTCTGGCGGTAGATGGCGTCAAAGCGGACTGCCATGAGGGAGAGTGAGGTTGGGGCTTTCGGAATGGGTCGCTGTCCGCGCTGCATTAGTCCAGCATCAACAGCTGCTTGGCGAAGACGTCGGTCCAGAAGTCGCTTAGCGAGCACCCATCTGTCCCATTCGCTGTCGACGAAGAAGCCGTCCGAGGCAACGAGCTCTCTAATGATGTCGCCGGGCATGCCGTCCCAGTACTTCAGTGACATCTCCCATCCGTTCCGACTCAGCATGGCCTTGGCAGATTCCAGTATGCGGTCTCCCGAGCGGCCATAGTAGTTTGCCGTGACGAGACGAATGAGGGGCGCTAGTAGCTCGGGGCACATCTGACGCAGGATCGATTCGATAGAGGAGTCGATCAGGTCCTGCATCTCCAACCAGCATCCCGTAGCAAATAGGCCCACGGCCTCTGCATCGCACTCGTTGGAGATGTCAACGCCATATAGCTTCTTGATGGCCAGCTCAAAGGCAGCCTGGGTGATGCTGATGTCGATCTCCTCTGGGTATAGGTTCACCTCCTTGGACTGGCTCTCGATCCACGGCTCGGACAGGGCGGTAGTGAAGAAGGGGGCACGGTCGAGCATCAGGCGATGCAGGTTGTATCTCTGGCCGAAGGCGATGATGGTGATGTCCGAGTGCCGGCCCTCGAGCAGGCCGCGGGTGAAGAGATGGTCGGGGAGGGACATGGAGTCGTTGGAGGCTGCGGGCATCAGTAAGCGCATCCACGCCCATGGATGTCGAGGGGCCGTCGGCTACCTACCTCGCAGATACAACGGGCCGGAGGCCTGGTGGTACGACGGGGTCCGCGAGCTGGGCATGTCGCCGGCCGAGAACAAGGCCGTGAGGGTCTGGTACGAGCCGGCGCGGGGGTCCACGGAGCTGCTGCTGTCGACGGGGGTCGAGGGGTCGTCGGCGTCCTTCTGGGCCTGGGGGATCTGCGTGTTGAACTGGGCGATGGGCGGCTGCTTGTCCGACACCTTGAGCCTGGCGGCGTGTTTCGTCATGGCTGAGACGGACGCGAGGGAGGCGAGTGGGCGGGACGAGTTGGACGAGGGGATGGCGGGGACGGCGGGCGAGAAGAGGCTCACGGGGTTGTCATCGGCAGGGGACGTAGAGCGGTCATGGGCGTCGCTCATGGTGGGGAGCAGCCGTCGGCGGGCATCAAGCTTATCGGGGCGACGGGTGTGGTGTGCACGGCGGGGTAGCGGTGACGCAGGGCAGACGATGGAATGAGCGGCGCGGAAAGGGAAGGGGCATCTGGGACAGAGTGACAGAAGAGAACCAAAGAAACGAAGAGGACGGCACGGAGGCGCCCAGGGCACGGGGAAGATGCTGAGATTATGCCGGGACGCACATCAGGCCTGCTGGCACGGGCGTGGTCGTGTTGCGATGACGCCGAGGAGGGCTGGACGTGGGGTTGGACGCGTGAGCGCCCGTGATGTGGCTGTCGGCCCGGGCGCGCTTGCCGAACGGGCAGCCGCGACAGACGCCAGGCTTGGCGGCTAAAAAGCCCGGCCAGCAGCCCTCACACCACGGCCGCCCTCACACCTCCACCGCGCCTCCCCGCTGCCATTGCGATGGCCTCCGTCTTCCAGGCCTTCCCCCAGCTGCGCACGGCAGCTCCGCGCCTCACCCGCCGCCTCTTTGTGGGTCGCCCCTGCCTCAATTCCCCGCTGCGCGCCGCCACTCCCCCGCGCGCACCGCCGTCGGTCGTCCAGGCCGTGAGATGCAGGTCGACCCAGGCTCTGCGCAATGGCGCCGCCACCGCGTCGGCGCATGAAGAAGCATCCATCCTCGCCCGCGCCTCCGCCCAGCGCCAGGCCGGCCCCCGCAGCTTCCCCAAGACGAGCTCGAAGAGCGTGGCGTACTGGCTGCTGGGCAGCGCCGCCAGCGTCTTCGGCATCGTCGTGTTCGGCGGACTGACCAGACTCACCGAGTCCGGGTAGGTTCCTCATGCTCCTTCCGCAACCGCCGTCATCCACCCTCCCCGCTGACCCCGCGCAGCCTCAGCATCACCGAGTGGCGCCCCGTCACCGGCTCGCTCCCCCCCGTGAGCCAGGCCGACTGGGACCGCGAGTTCGACAAGTACAGGTCGTCGCCCGAATTCATCCGCCTCAATTCCGGCATGACCCTCCCCGAGTTCAAGCAGATATACTGGATGGAGTGGACCCACCGCCTGTGGGGCAGGGTCATCGGCGTCACCTTCCTCGTCCCGACCCTCTACTTCATCGCCCGTCGTCGAGTGGCCCCCTCCATGGCCGTCAAGCTCACGGGCATTTGCGCCATGATTGGCTTCCAGGGCTTCATCGGCTGGTGGATGGTCAAGAGCGGCCTCCGCGACGACCTCTTCGCCCCTGGTAGCCATCCCCGTGTCAGCCAATATCGCCTGGCAGCACATCTGGGAGCCGCCTTCGCCGTGTACTGCTCCATGGTCCTCTCTGGGCTCTCCATCCTCAAGGAACATCGCCTCCTCGCCGATCCCGCCAAGGCCGTCGCCGCAATAGAGACCCTCAACCACCCCGCCCTCCGCCTGTTCAGAGGCTCCGTTTCCGCCCTGGTTCTCCTCGTCTTCACCACGGCCATGTCAGGTGCTCTGGTGGCCGGCCTCGACGCCGGCCTCATCTACAACGAGTTTCCATGGATGGGTCTCGGCCTTACTCCGCCCAAAAAGGAGCTGTTCGATCCCTTCTACAGTCACGTGCCAGACCACTCCGATTTGTGGTGGCGCAATATGCTGGAGAACCCATCGCTCGTCCAGCTCGACCATCGCATTCTCGCCACCACTACCTTTACTGCCGTTGTGAGTCTTTTCGCATACACTCGATTTTCCGCCGCCGTCCGAAGCAGGATGCCACGCGACGCGAAGAAGGGCATCATGGGCATGGTGCACCTGGTCTGGATGCAGGCCGCCCTTGGCATCAGCACCCTCCTCTACATGGTCCCCACGTGGCTGGCCGCATCGCACCAGGCCGGTGCGCTAGCCCTCCTCACGGGCGCCGTCGTTCTCTACAGCAGGATTTCGATGCCTCGCACAGCCATCATGCGCCAGATCGTTAAATCACACCCCCTGCAAACCCAGATGACACCACCTTTGCGCACTCGGCTTGGTCCTACCAAAAGCGCGGCGAAGAAGCCGCAGTAAGCAATTAATCAGACTATGATACCTTCACCGGTATGAAATACGCACTGTACCAATTTTACCAATACTTCGCCGAGGCGAGCAAGTTCTTGTACACTATTTTACACTACCTAAGTCAGCATAGATCCACTACCCCACTACATCATATCTGAAAATGAAATCATTCTCAACTTACTTCAACTTCATTTCTCCATTTGATCTTGACCGGTTCCATATTTGTGCCCATGCCGTACGGCATCACAACTCAAGTGCTTGTCGCGACCCGTTTGTCGACGTGTCTTCGCGTTTTGGGGTAACTATAAGCCGAATTTTCATGCTTTTGGCATCCCACCTAAAAAAGCTAAAAGCGTAGCTCCAAAACCGGTAAGTACTGATCGGGTGTCAGCAGACATCCCGCCCTATCTGTCGTTCACCGCTTCCCTCGGACTTCAGATTGTAATATTCTTTTTGTCTCTTCATCAATTTTAACGTCAGTGTGCTCTCGACGTAACGGGTTTGATAGAAGGACCTGGCACATCGGGTTCACTAGCACCCGCGCGTACCAGGCTCAAATCGCCATCATACCCGAAGTAGACATGAAAGCCTCTAAATAAGATGCGTCTACCAAACGTCCCACAGCTCCGTTGAGGTTTTGACTTGAATTTCCTGCCCAAAGTACACAAATATACCCGGACTAGTGTAAGTGTGCGCCGAATCAAGGTTCTTCTTTTGATGCGGTTTGCGGAGGTGAGAAATACTTTCCAAGATGCCACCGCTCCTAGACTGGACATACTCTTCCACCTTGACGCGTAGATTCACTTCTCCCTTCGCTCTATGAAAGTGAGGCTCCCAGAAGCTACTTCGAAAGACCCCTATCCCGCTTGATAAGAAATCTGGAAGAAAGCGTAGTGTGCGAATCGAGTTGGGGAGAATGTCGTTCAGCGGTGTAGCGTTCTCGTACCAGCCAAGCAGCGTTTCGGGGGCCAACTCCAGATGCTCAAGGTTGAGGAAACCCTTGAATGATCCCAATTTGCCTTTGATTCCAAACTTATATCTGTGTGGGATTGTCCCGTGATTAGACGCATCGTAGGGCTCGTAGGGGCTCGTAGGGCTCGTAGGGCTCGTAGGGGCCACCACAGCGTGCGGATTTGAATCTGTGGCGGTGAGAGTGGGCTTGAAAGTGGAGTTCGAACGCTAGGCTTTCCAGCGATTCTTCGAGAAGGCAAAATGCGGGATTAATCATCTCGAGGTCGACAACTTCGGCCATTCGCCACAAACGTAGTTCGAGATGTTTCAAATATGGAGCGTCTCCTATTATCGCGCACAGGGCCACGTCGCTAACGAAGCTATTGATCATGCGCAGGGTAGTGAGTGCATTGCTTTTTCGCAGAGGCTGCAGTGGCTTGTCAAGGCGCATTGATATCGAAATGGCGAGGCTTTCTAGCAATTGGTGTTCGAAGAGACGACCAAAAAGCCCCAAATTAATCTCCTTGTCGCAATCCTCGAGCGTCCTGACGCTGTTAGACAGGTATGTAAGATGCTTGAGCGAAACGCATTGGCAGATAGCATTCTGGACCGGATCACCTCCCACGGATTCTCCCTCCAGGAAAACGGCATCCGTCTTGGTGTAGCCCATCCGAAAAGTCACCACGATGTGGCACCTAGCCACGATTCCCGCAAGGAGATCCAGATAGACTTGGGCCAAGTAATCCGCACCACCCGACTGCGACTTGATCGCTGGAAACGTCACCTTCAAACTGCGGACCGACGGGCTGAGTTTTCCGTCCTTTCCAAGGGTGAGGGAAAGCGATGTCAGGGCTTTCTTATACGTCTTTCGCTGCGCTTGTATGTGTATCGATGTGTAGAGAATCTCGGACTACCTAGTGTAGGACCTTCGTTTAATTCCGGTACCGAGGAGAAGTCCCAGATACTGCGTATCAACTCCACTGGTAGCGTTTGCAGAGAGGCATCGGATGCATGATGCATGGTGTATGACTACCCTCCGGGGTAAATAGTGGAGAAGTGATGCATCGCTTGATTGGTGTTAGTATAGAGCGAAGTTGTCCATCGGTCATTTGGAAGAAGACTGATTCTTGGCGTCCAGGGTTGTCAGGTGAGCTTATCTGTTCTTGTTATGTTGCGACTGGAACAAGCTAAAAGGTAGCAAAATGGAGCAGAAGAACTGGGCTAATTGTGTTACAAAAAAGAACTTACGATGGTGTATAAAAAGATATAAGTAACCACAGAAAGCTAAGAAACGGAGCTAATTTCTAAAGGTTTAGAGATCCAGATGAGGTCGTTTTGAATTAGTCTGGGATCACGTCCGACGCTCTTCGCAACCGCTTGAACCAGTCCCTCAAATTCCAGCTGCCACACGAAGGCCCGAAACCTCCGGGCATACCTTCGAAGGGGCAAGATGAAAAAGCTGATGTAAGAAAAGAGCCTCCGCCTCCGTGCCGTTTTCTTTAAGGTGTGTAGAATTGGTAAATACGTGATGAAGAGTCGCCCCCTACTTGAGACTTCCGCACGACGCAAAGAACCTTTTATTTCTCGACCAGCACTCCCAAGTTCGAACTAATCAGGCTGCATGCCCAATTCCAGCGTCCCCGGAGAGAAAGTGTGATATGTACTACCTTGCAATGGAGTCCATACACGGCGAGATGCTACGACAATAGAAGTGGCTGGCTGGCGCCAGAAGACGAGGTACAGAGGATGCCCTATTCTAGAACCCTAAAGCGGCTCAAATTACTTCAGACTATTTCAGCGCCGACCTAATTACTACTTATGGCTGTGTGTACCACCCAGGTTTGGCATCAGGCTCTCCCTTTGCATGCTATTTGCGGTGACGCCATAGGCGGGCTCTCCACTACGTTCAGTTGGATCCTGCCCGTAAGATCGTTCATGGTGGCCACATTGTTCAAACCGGTTAGATGAAGACATTTGTTAGTATAATACAGTAAAAAAGAGACCGAGCAACTCATTTTCACCATGTATCCATATATGATGAAATTAAGTCAGATTAGAGGCTCGCAACCAGTGCTCACCCCACCTCAACCTCAAGTGGGAGAACATGATCGCAAAAGCCAGCCATCTAGAACGGAGTAGCACTCATCATAGATTGGGAGGGCGCCTTATCGACTGCGATACGTTGGGGCAGGCTCCTAGCTTACATGATCGTCGTGGGACTAGAGGGCCACCTCGCGTTGTACGACGAGTAGGGCCAAATGTTCGAAGATGTTGCAAGTGAAGTTTGCAGAGACGCATGATACAAAGTGTGACTTCTTAGCGAATTTCCGGGAAAGTGTTCGTTGTCGTGTCTATGGTTGGATCAGGTCGTCCGCCGGGTGTATCGGCAATGGTGATATCGTTGTTGCTTTGGCAGGGAAAATTATGTTTGCGTCTATGACTTGCTTAGTAATCTATGATACCCCCTGAATTAGATGAGCCTGGACGTGCTTCCAGAGTGTTCTCGGACTTCCGAAAGCGTTGATGTTGCCGCGTTGATACGCTATCAAACTGGGATCTTTGCCGAAGAAACCCAGTCTTTCTCAACGCTTGACTCTACTATTTACAAATTCCTGCCCACCTTACTCATAAAAACAATCCCTACCATGGCGCTGCCTGCATTCAATTCGTCTCTTTGGTTCTCTGAAATGTCCTCGAGCTTCTGATTGCAAAGACTGTAACGGCAAGCTTGATAAAGAGATTCAAAGATGATATACTTAATGCACAGGCCTAGCCGCTTCATGAATTACAAATTCTGAGAGATTTCATGTAGCCTCAAATACAAAAAGAACTTGACGCAAGTAAAACTTTGAAAATAAGCTTTAATCACACCACGGTACAGTATCCCCATGTTTTAGGGTAACAGATCAAGACTCTTAACAGTACTAAAAAATGGATGGAATAGAGTGAAGTGACATATATTTTGCATTCGCCTGTTCGCGTAAGGGTAGGAGGGTTAGAAACGGGTATGAGTATGAAAGTTCGCAACCGGTTATCGATGCCGACAATAACCGCTGCCGATTTACCCCACTCATGTTATCGTGTCTCAGGCACTTGATCGAAGGTTTGTTCACGAAAAGTCTCCTTTACAATACGATTTCTCAATTCCATACAGGTAACACTATCTCTAGTGTTCAATTAGAGACCACACCATGGTTGAAGTCAAAACGTACCATCTCAAGCCGACGGAACTCATCCCCAACTCACCCTACGTCCTGATTCACTACCCCGCCCTACTCCTAAAAGAAGTAAAACGAAACGACTTCAACGCAACCGATGTACACGATATATTCACGAGCAATGGCTGGCCTGTACAATGGGTCGCAAAATACGGACCGACCCAGACATCACACTACCACTCAGCGGCACACGAATGCATGGCCGTCATCTCAGGTGAAGGCGCGACAATAAGATTCGGCGTTGCAGACACTAGCTCCGACGAGGAAGCCAACACGCACGGCTCAGGTTATGAAGATGGCGGTGTTGAGGTACAAGCTAGACTTGGCGATGTGTTCGTGATTCCCGCTGGCGTCGCCCATAAGACGCACGACCCCAAACCTGAAGGCGCCATATTTAAGTTTCACGACGCCAAAGGGGCCGATTCAAGGAAGATTGTTGAAAAGATTGAGCTCGATGGAGAGTTCATGATGATTGGCGCTTATCCAAGTGGCGACTCTTGGGACTTTGCTGTGGGCGGTGATCATGAGGGTCAGTATGATAACGTTTGGTCTGTTTCTAAGCCTGAGAAGGATCCTGTGCTTGGAACGTCGAAGGATGGGCTTTGTGGATTGTGGGGTGAGAGGAGCTGTCTATAACGCTGGTGGACCACAGTTCTTGATTCTCTTACCGGACATGTCAACAGTTCATTGTGAATACTACAAGCATTCTAATAGAATAATCAGGGGCATACTGTAAAAGGGGTTGCAGGAGACAGTTCTCCTGCAATATTTCTCGACGTATCTAATTCACTTCTCAAGTTCTACCTAAACATCGTTATGGTATCTCTGATTGCAGAACCCACAGTTGTGCTGAATAGTAGTGAGTATATCTAATCACTGCTGGTAAAAGAGAAATAGGAAACTCGACGAGGCCTCGGGTTGATTGCGGCGGAGAGCACCACAACACCATTAACTTGTTGAACTTTTCCCTCCAAGGCATGAGAGTTTCCCGTATTACCAAATTCACGGCTTCGAATTGTGTAGAAGTGCTACGCCTTTATAGCCGGCGTGCTGGCTCTCACCGCACCGATACAGTGCAGACAAAAAGCAATGTCTTCCAGCCTCGACTACTGCATATACTCGCATGTGTAATAGATGGAAGTTGCAGGGTTGGCGGATATCTATTTATTTAGAACTGAGGCCATGATATTAGGTGATTACACTATGGTACTATGTTAAAGGTTGAAGAGTAAGGTTGTGAAGGCAACCTTTATAAAGAGGAATTGTAATAGAATGTAAAATTAGGGGGCTAATAGGATTTTATGTTAATGCAATGTATTGACATTCTATAATTAATAAATTAGAAGAAAAATAAACCATCCAGACCATGGTCGTCTGGTAACCTTTAAATTGAGTAGACCGTTGAGCAATTTTCAGTCTTCAGTACCTCTTCTTTGCTTTCTTCTTCGTGATGCTTGTAGGAGCATGGGGACTCCGAACTCCCCAAGAGCCCTCATCAAATGGGCACAGCCGGTTCTGGGGCTGTATCTTCTTCTGGAGCGATATTTATATCAGGTCCAGGCTCGGGCAAAGGCTCAGAGAAAGACTCAGGCTCGATCAAAGGTTTGTTGAACTCAAAGGAAGAGTTTCGTGGCTCCCAGTCCAACCCATTCGCAACCTCAATTGGAGGTTGGTGTTCTTGCAAGGATACATCACTTCTGCCCTCGTCCTCGTCTCCGTCCCCATTTTCCTCTACCTCCAAAATTTCCTTGCCGCTAACTTGGAAGTCTAGGAGTAACGTGAGACGTAGGTTTTTAGGTGATGGGCCCTTCTTACCTGGACTAGTAGAACGGTGCTTGTCGAGGCTTTTGAGATCCATTAAACCAGCCTCGAGTACAGCTAATTTCTCAGTACACCTTGTCCTCTCTTCACTAGTCTCCTCACTCTCTCCTGCGAGGCGAACAATGTCATCGTTTGTTAGATCATACACTATTTCTGGTGTGAATAAGAAAGGTAGCTTTCGGATCAAGCAGTTCTCAATTGCAAGAACGCTGATGTCGTCGATGAACTTCTTTAGAGCAACCTATAATTAATATGAGCCACAGACCTGTAAGCATCGGCGACGTGGTACCCCTCCACCCCTTACTTACTTTGTAGTATGCCTGCATATAATCCACGGCGAGTTCGCTTGCGTACCGTTCCATGTCAACCTCTGTGCGTTGCTGAAGCAAATTTAACACCCTCCGCGGATGAATGTTATATGCGACTACTCCTTCTTCAAATGCATCGTCCCCAAGGGCCTCCTTGAATGATCTTTCGAAGCTACGTTGACGTCTCTTGGACTGAGCCTTTTGTACGTTGTCCGTCAAGTAGTGATTGTAGGTAATTGGGTGAACGTTGTAATGTGGATCCATCAATTCCACAACCTTCTTGTTGAGTTCCTTCTTCAGCGCATTGATCCCTCCGCTGATGATTTGGAATAGACCGTCTGCAATTTCTTCAACCACGATGTGAGCAAGAACAGCTTGGACTACGCCATATACTGCCTGTAGGATTTTCTCCTTTGCACTGTCCGCAATATCCTTCCATGGATCGCATTGTTCAGTGAATAGTTCGTCAATAATGAGAGGGTTGAATGTGCCCGGGAGTTCGCGACCTCTACTTTTCCGCATGAGAACTTTGACCTCTTCGATGTATTTTGATCGAGATATCATGTTAGGAGGTAGATGGGATAGCCCCGACTCATTTTCAACGATGAAATGAGTCTGACCCTTGGTCCGCATGTCTCCTTCGAAGTCAGTCAAGATATTTTGGACAATAGCTCGCAATCGTTTTTGGTATCCTTCCTCCGTCTTCGCTCTCCCAAAGAACGGATCGTTGTAAATGCCGTCAATGGCGGCCTTCATCAAACCCGAAAACTCCTGACTGGCCCGCAACAAACATCGGCGTTGCTCCTCAAACGTAATACGTGGCGTACCGAGGCGATCCAGTCGTGTCTGGCACTCTGAATGAGCGTACTGAACATCACGAAGTAGGCTTGGTAGCTGATGCAAGATTTGGTCTTTCAGTACATTGCTCAGTCGGGGTTTCAATGACGTCACTCCAAGATGTGTCGGGTCCATAGATGTCCATATGCCAGTAGCGAAAAATTCTTCTTCAGCCTTATCGTGTTCTGTCAATGAGGCGTCTCTCATCTCGTAATTCCGATTCTTGAGAACGTGCCAGCCAAGTCGAAACACTACATCCATGTTTTGCGCCAACTTGACGTATGCAGCCTCACTATCGGATCCGGCGTCAAGCGTGTCCGGCTTCGTGATTAGACCTAGGGTACGCGTCCCTTTTGGATCGAGTTCACGCGCCAATTCGGTAACCTCTTGAAGCGCGAAATCATTCTTCGCAGAAACGACAGCCAGTACAATGCTTCGGGGCCTTTCCATGTAGTTACGGACCATCCGCCTTACGGTTGTTGCGTCGTCGACTGACTGGTCTCTATTCCCCGCCCGGAAGAGACCTGGAAGATCAACCAAAGTGAGATGCGGTTGAGTAGGACCGCAAAGTTCCACTCGAAGAGTGTCAGTACTGAAAACCTTCGTGTCGGATACACCCATCGCCTCCTTGGCCCTTTCGACGACGTTTCCAACGTCTAAGTCAGTAATTTCAATCTCGATTTTGAAGTGAGAGAGACGCTCTATTTCCTCCACCGATCTTTCGGGGCCAGGGCGAATTGAGGCCTTGACTCTGGCAGTCAAATCTCGTCGAAGGACTAGTTCGGTGGCAAACCGCGTACAGAGGTTGTCCTTCGTGGGGAAAGACATCCCTGAGATAGCCTCCAACACTGAGCTCTTTCCTGCTGATTGATCACCACATACGATAATCTCTGGCAGATCAACATATCTGCTGATACCTTTGGAACGTAGCTTATCAACAATGTCAAGCAAGTCCCGGTGGTCTTTCGATTGGAGCATTACCGACCCCATCGTGCGAAATTTGCGAACGAGTCGAAATGGAAAAGGGGATTGTGAATTAAGTAAGAAACACAGAGAGTCTGGAGACATCCTCTCCTAATTTACAGTTATAGCTGCAAGCAAGGTGTACTGCAAGCAAGGTGCGGGAATGTGCTGATCAAGATGTGGCCATGTATCATTGGCTCTTTTTTGGTGTCATCATGCGCGATGGGCGGGGAATGGGATACCTGCCTTGCATTGTGCGCATTGTGCGACCATGACGAATTCTTTCCAGCAGAAATAACATTACAACGTTTTAGATAGCTACAAGATACATCATTAGACGATTTAACTTATAGTTGTTTATACGATACTATTTCCGACTAGAAAAAGACCCTCGGTAGACTGGTCAATTAGCAAATTCTAAACTCGAAGACCCGGAATCGAGCTTTGGAATGACATGGCATAGTAATTTTAAATTACGGATAACCGGCAAGAAATGATTGCAATATTCTCATTATTGTGTTTGTATACAATGCTTGGTGTTGAATGAGAGCAAACCACTGTAATCAGCAAACCCAACCACCGTCTACATTATACACAGCCCCAGTCACAAACGAAGCAGCGTCACTCAACAAGAATGCAATGACATGCGCTACTTCGATTGGTTCTGCCCTCCTCTTTTGCGCAGTTATTTGCAATCCACGTTTGACGTCCTCTGGGTCTTCACCTTGAGACATGGGTGTGTTTACGGAACCTTTGAGATCGCTTGAGCTAAGGTCCATACCGCAGGGAATGAGAGCTCGTACCTGGAGCAACACAGTTCACTCTTATCTTTTGATTCTCCTTTGCCGCCGTCCTCGACAATCCAATGACTGCTGCTTTGCTAGCGCAGTAGGCAGCATTCCCGGGCGCACCAAACTGACCGAACACGCTCGCCGCAGAAACCTACAGTAGTATTAACGTTGTTCGCAGAGAAAGTTTTGTTTAGAGTTTTAAATTTCAAAAACCAAACTCACTATACTTCCACCATCAGTCATCGCATTCAATTGAGCCCTCAGGCAATTAAAAACACCCTTTGTGTTGACCGCAAAAGAGAAATCCCAGTCTGCATCAGCTACTTCGGTCACAGAAGCAGCTTTGGTTATCACGCCGGCCATGTTTACGGCTCCATCGAGCTTCCCTAGTCGCTGGACTGTAGAGGCAATCCATGCATTGACTAAATTGCTATCGCGAACATCAACAATCGCGTACATGTGCTGGCTGCTCCCTGGTAGAGACTTGAGTGCTGCCTTAACAGCATCTTCATTGATATCGGCAAGTGAGATGATGGCGCCTTGGGATGCAAGGAGTTTCGCTGTTGCAAGACCCATACCCGAGGCTGCGCCCGTGATCGAGATCGAGGGGATAATCGTTTAGCATTGGAGGTCCTATTAACGGGTTATCGCCAACTCACCACTTTGCCGTTCATAGAAGTCATGACTGAGAAATTTAATTCGTAGCTAATTGTGAGGTCTCAACAAAGAACAGTGGACTGAAGCCCGTGTCTCCAAGAGTACCTCTAAAGTCTGAGTATTTCAACCATGTGATCACGTAGGCTATGACAGTTCGGACTGAATCTCTCTTGGCGGTCTTGGCATATTCGTTGCAAGGGTGAAATTGGGAAAGTCACCCCTGTCACGTGATCACGCTAACTCATGCCTGAGATAGCCGACTTGACTTTTATAACTGAGATAGAGACTTATCTTCCTTACTCTATCATGTTTGAAGAAGGATAATGCTATCTTCAATTCGAGGGCACTCGTGTATCAAAATCGGCAACATTGTTATCAGTTGATAGTAAATTAGGGTGGTAGTCTTATCCACGCTTGATTATGGAATTATGGACAGCAAATGACTAAAATATGTTCAAGTTTCGATAAGGGCAATACATTCGTTTTTAGATACTTTCAACGAACGGGATATTCCGTTCCATAAACCCGACCCATGTGACATGGGCACCATTCGCCTTGCGCTTTCCATCCCAAAGCCGCTCAATGCTTCCCTGTGTATCGGTGAAAAGACGCAAACCACTACGCTGCGATACATTATGGAACCAGTTCGCGAACGATATTTGGATATCAGGATCCTCAGCTTCGCATGCTGCGATGAATGCAGGCCAAATAAGTCTGGAGGCACCAACGAAATTAGCGAGTTCGAAACGCAGAAGGCAGTCGCGTACACCAATTACATTGCTCTGCAACATCGATGACTCTACGTCGTAAATTCTCCGATAGAAGTAGATGGCTAATGCATTTTGCATTGCATCGACCATGATTTCGAGTACATGCTGTGGAGTTTGAGAATTGTCTATAGCTTGACTCGGCCGCCGCAGTTGATTGATGCACCGCTCAACAGCTTTTGTACGGTTCAAGAATTCCTTAATATTGTGTTTCTCTCCATCTTTTTCTCTGCCGAGGCGCATAACGAGTGACAAGAGAAAGATGTGGGTTTCTGGCACGCTGAAAATTTCCGGATAAAGGGTGGCAGACCAAACGCCTGGCAATTGAACATGGAGGTCGTTCTCGCCTGCGTCCTGAGCCTTAACTTTCAACATGTCTTCTTCTAAATTATTCCAGCTTGTGAGGCGGAAGGAAAGGTCGTCCTGACTAAATTCTGCGGCCCCACTAGATTCGATAGCTTTGCGAACATGATGGCGGTGATTTGAGTTCAGACCACCCATGAATGTACTTTCATGAAACATACGTTCAAAAGCGTAGCAATGATGGAGCAAGCGGACCTTTCGAGACTTTCTACGGTTTAGACCCTTGACACGTATAAACTTCTCCGCTTCCAAGAAGTAGCAATCGGTTTGGTCCTGATTTCCCGATATCATAGATGCTTGAACCATGGTGAGAAGTGCCATCAGAATGGACTTATATTTGGCTCTTTTTGGGGTATGATACGCTGTAGACAGCATGAGCCGTACATGTTCGCGGGCCTGCTGCTTATATGCTTGGCCTTGCTCGAGCCACTTGTTCGATCGAGAGATACCGCCAAGACTGAAGGCGCTGATGGACAAAGTGCCATAGAAGGCACAAAGACTAGCGTGGTCCATATCCTCTCCTAGTGTAAGGGCGGCTAGGCAGTTCTTAACATGAGGAATGAAGAGGATGTGCCATGGTGTTTTGCTGTGGCGGAATGGCGTCAATAGCCGCAGGACCGTGGTAGAATAGTGTTTCATAAGAACTACAGCATCATGCGGAACGCCGCTGTCAATGCTCTGGGGTATTGAGAAAGGAACTGGTGTTGTCGCACGAGTAGATTGAGGCTCAAGTGTGAAGCGCAGGAACGAATCACTTTGAGATGCAAGTGGTGTCATTGGCAGTTGTTGCATTTCCGACATTGAGTTTTCGACAGGTTCAAAAATTTCGTGAACACGCTCTGAATCTAAGTTGCTGTCCCATATATCAGTTGTGGGAAAGAGGGAGCTCTGCAAGGGCTGGTCGAAGATTGTGTGGATCATCTCTTGTGTCCTCGGCGTTAACGCAGCGTCCGATGAGAAGAGGAAGTCGTCGTTGAACGGCCCAATTTCCAGAAGTGGATCTATGTCTTCTTGCCAGCCTGAGAGAGGAGCATGAGTGGGGGAAGAACGGGCTTGGGTAATTCTGAACGCTCCGAATGGGCCACGGCAAACCTGGATGTCTTGGGAGATCGGCGCCTCTTCGCACTCGTCGTCGATTTGGGCAATGTGCCAGAGAGCTAATCGTGGAGGGACGGTGGACGTCAACCATTCACTCATGCACTTGCGTTCGCCTTCAGTAAGCAGAGGCCGCCGAAAACGGATGGTACTGGCGCCGGGTGGGCCATCAAAGTCGAAGAAGATGTTCTTCTCATAACCACCGCAGCGTACGCCGGCGGCCGCGCACATGAAGCATGCTGGGCGCGCTTCATCGCACTTAGTGTGGCGACTTCGACACTAGGCACATCAGCAAAAGGGGAAGGGTTTCGAGAATTGCAGGCCTACCGTCGCGCATCCGCCGAACGACCGGCTCCGTCCGTTCTGCGTCGAGGCGGCCATTACGACTGCGGTGGGGGTTTCATCGAGGAGACTTGCTTGTAGCTGTGGAACCTGGAGCAGGCCGCGAAGAGATCAGGATTGAGGTTGAGGTTGTTTGAGGTTTGAGGACTGATGGCATCTTGCCTCCTGGCGAAATAGGCAAGTTTTCGAGGGCGTAGACTATGTTGGGACTAGCCGCGAGATAAGGCCGCGCTCACGACCTTTGATTTGCCATAGAAACTTGACTAGCCGTGAACAGACTAGTCGTCTAAGAGGTTTGGGGTGGCTAGATTGGTATCACGCTTGTAGCTTCTTGACCCCAGAATTGTTATACATGATTCCTCCCCACTCTTTTCCATTTCCCTATCATCGAACTTTGAATTTCATTCTCTTTCTAACCATCCATCGCTACCATCATCGTCCTACCTTAACCTCCGGCAATGGTCACCCATGACGACGCATCTATGGCACCATACGACAAAAACTCCAACGAGAAATTTCAGCAACCGGACCTACACGCTGTGGAAAGCCACATCATTGGCGATGCTCAACTCCTCGAGCAGGCGGGCACCAAGAGGAATATCAAGTCCCGGCATGCTCAGATGATTGCCATCGGGGGCAGCATTGGGACGGGCCTCTTTGTAGGGTCTGGTCAAGCCCTCGCAATTGGAGGTCCTGGCTTCCTGTTTCTCAGCTACTGCCTCATGTCCTTCTTGGTGTACGGCGTTGTCACTGGAGTAATCGAAATTGCCACCTACCTGCCCATCTCAGGCAGCTCCATGAACTTCTACTGCAGCCGTTATGTCTCTCCATCTCTTGGATTCGCTCTTGGCTGGCTCTACTTCTACTCGTTTGGTATAATTCTCGCCTATGAGCTCACCGCGGCTGGCATCATCATCAACTCCTGGCCCAACAACGTCCATATTGCTGTGTGGATCACTGTTTTGCTCGTTGTCATTGTCGCCCTCAACTTCTCTCCAGTAGGCGTGTATGCTGAGACCGAGTTCTGGTTTGCTAGCCTCAAGATCATCATGATCACTGGTCTGCTACTTCTAGCCTTTATCCTAATGCTCGGAGGAGGGTCTAGCCATGACCGGCTTGGATTTCGCCATTGGAAAAATCCTGGGGCGACCAAAGAACATCTTATAGGTACAAATCCCCACTCATGTTTCCTCGAGCAGTTGTGAAGAGTCTGCTAGATACTATCTGCCTAGGTAGTGTGCATCTCAGATGGAATTTGCACGGCCTTGGGAGTGATACATAATTCTTGAAAGATGAAGAACTTCGCTGACTTTATACCTGGAACTTGATAGGTGGCTCTGCGGGACGCTTTACTGCCTTTCTATATTGTTGGGTTTTCTCTGGATTCTCATTTTATTTCAGTCCGGAGCTCATCGTAGTGACCGGTGGCGAAATGCGAAACCCACGGAAAAACCTCCCCATTGCAAGTCGGCGGTTTTTTTATCGACTTGTGTTCTTCTACCTCCTGGGCTCTTTGGCGATAGGGGCTATCTGCAATTCCAACGCAGAAGGTCTTACATCCGGAGCCGGCAACGCGAACGCGTCACCGTTTGTCATCGCTATCCGAAATGCTGGAATCTCCGTCCTACCCTCGATTGTCAATGCCGGTATTCTGACTAGTGCTTGGTCGGCCGGAAACTCATTTCTCTACATGTCTAGCCGATCCTTGTACTCCCTTGCTGTTTCGGGTCAAGCTCCGAAGATCTTCACGAGATGCAACCGCCATGGACTCCCCATATACGCCGTCATGGCTTCCAGTTGTTTCACTTTGCTGGCATACCTCAGTGTTGGCTCTCAATCCGGCGTCGCTTTCAACTGGTTCATTAACCTCACGAACACTGCAGGCTATACGTCTTGGATTGTTTGTTCCGTCATCCTGATTCGCTTCCGCAAAGCTTGCATCGCGCAAGGCGTGATTGTGCCTTACCGCTCCAAAATTCAACCATATGGAGCATGGATCTGTGTCTTTGTATTCACATTTCTCTTGCTCGCCAACGGCTTCACTGTATTTTACCCTGGACAATTCACAGTTAGCGGATTTCTGACGACCTACCTGGGCATTCCAATCTTTGTGGTGTTATGGTTGGGACATAAGTTCACTGTTGGGAGACAAACTCCTTGGATGTTAAGTCCGACAGATGTGGACTTGACATCCGGTGTGCGAGAGGTTGCAGCAGATGCAGAGATGTGGATTAGGCTGGAGATGGAAAGGAAGGGAAACAGAGGGACCAACAGTAAATGGTGGAGGGTGGTCTCGGCGATCTGGGAGTAAAGAAAGGCTGCGCAAGACCTATGTTCGACATTCTGATTAGCCAGATTCAGTACGGATTTGACCTTACCGTGGTGCAGTTATTAGTATCCTTAAGATAGTACGGAACCAATTCCTGTCTTGTTCGGTCCAGTTTGCGCATTTCCGTACAAACCTGTTAGGGTGAATCGGCGAATATATATCGTGAAAAATCCCCATGGGCCGGCAGAATAAAATATGCGCTCTACTATTTGATTGAAGTATATAGTCGGGAGTGTCTTTCGACGCGCCTTGAGGACATTAGGAGTGGAATGGATTGTGTGTATCTATCGGGTGCAAAGATTGTGGAGTTCCTTGGCGACACCATTGTTCGCGCTTCTCGCCGCTGGAAAACGCAGAAAATCAACCTTCTATATCTCAGCAACACCCCCAGTTAACTGTAAAATTCTTGGAGGTGTAGAACCTTTCTATAAAAAAAACCCCACTTTAAAATTCGTAAGTCTTATAGAGGCGTATTACAGGTGTAAGTTTGTCTTCTAGAGACTTCTGTAGAGTGCCGGTTTTCGACGTTTTTCAGCGGCGCGAAGCGCGAACAATGGTGTCGCCAAGGAAATCCACCGATTTTTGCACCCGATAGATAGTCCTGACACTGGCACAGCTGTGGTCACGCGGACACGTATAACCTTCGATATGGAAGCAAATTCCCACGACATTCCGATAAAGAAAGTAGAAAGACAGAAGGAAAACTTTGTCTGAGGAAAGAATCCATTGTCTATCCCCGCACGGCCCTTGACTATCGTTTCCATATACGGTTTAGCGACACGTTTCTTACCGTCGGGGGAAAACCTTCCACTTTAATCAAGCCATCTCTTCTAATGATTCATAGGACCTCAATCTAGAAGGCGATAAGCGCCTGTAATCCGCTCCGATCATCCAACGTTGACTACGCCTGGAAGGTTAAGCAGACACCTTCTTGATCACCTCACTACGATCGTGTCAGACAAACACTGCCATTGACAACGTTCATATAGAGAGAGTTATTGGTGCTTTCAAACAAAGATCTCAACCCGTGGACAACTCAAATCAACAACAAACAGTATTCACACAATTCACACAATTCATCCAAATGGGTTCCATGCCAGCTCCGACAAAGCAGACCTACGATGTCCTCATTATTGGGGCAGGTCTTTCAGGACTCTGCAGTCTCTATCATATTCGGCAGCGTTTTCCGGGATGGCGCGTGAAAGTTATCGAGGCGGGCGCCGATGTTGGGGGTACGTGGTACTGGAACCGTTATCCGGGATGTCGATTCGACTCCGAATCTCTTTCCTATGGCTTCTCATTCGACAAGGAAATTCTTGAAGAATGGCACTGGAAAGAGGCATTCTCCCCTCAACCAGAAACTTACAAATACATTCAACGTGTTGCCGAGAAACACAATCTATGCAAAGATATCCAGTTCAACACCGTGATTAAGACTGCTCTCTGGAACGACGCCGAACACACTTGGACATTTGTCGACGAAGCTGGAAATGAACACACGACGACATTTTTCATCAGCTGTTTGGGATTCCTCTCTTCGCCAACGTTGCCTGCCATTGTAGGCATCGAAGATTTCAAGGGCGAGGCATTTCACACGTCACGATGGCCAAAGGATCTTGATATGAGCCGCGACTTCGCCAATAAACGAATTGGACTCATCGGCACGGGAGCCACAGGAATCCAAACCGCCACCGCCATATCGAGAGAGCCAAGCATTAAATCTCAGTGTGTGTTCCAGCGAACGGCGAATTGGTCTGCGCCGCTTCGTAACTCAGAAATCTCAGTAGAACAGATGGATAAGCACAAGAAGGAGTACGATGCCATTTTCAAACGCTGCGCTGAGACACCTTCTTGTTTCTTGCATCAAGCGGACCCACGCAAATCGACGGAAGTGTCCAACGAAGAACGGTTTGCACTTTGGGAGAAACTTTACAACTAACCTGGTTTCGGCAAATGGCTGAGCGTATTTAGCGACACGTATACAGACCGTCAAGCCAACGAATTGTACTCTGAGTTCATGGCAAACAAGATCCGGGAGAGGGTCCAGGACCCAGTCGTGGCGGAGAGCCTGATTCCAAAAAATCACGGGTTTGGTACGCGGAGAGTACCGCTCGAAAGTGGCTACTTTGAAGCTTTCAATAAACCGAATATTTCCTTGGTCGATCTACAGAAGACTCCAGCCACACATATTACGGCAAATGGAATTGTCACCTCGGACGGCAAGGAACATGGACTAGATGTTTTGATCTATGCTACTGGCTTTAATGCTATCACTGGTGCATTCAGCGCCATCGACTGGCATGCGAAGAACGGCCGGCCTCTCATCGCAAGTAGCGATACCAAAGACGGCGAGCGAGCCATCTGGGCTGACCACAAGCCGAGCACATTTCTCGGGATTACTGCACCGGCCATGCCGAACATGTTCATGGTTCTTGGACCTCACCAGCCCTTTGGAAATGCCACGCGAAGTATTGAGCATGCGGTGGGGGTAATTTCTGACATGCTACAACATTGCAAGAACAACGATTATACCTACGTTGAACCAACTCAGAAGGCAGTGGATGAATGGTCTCAGCACGTGGTGGAGTGTAGCAAGGGAGCGTTGATCAATGAGGTGGACAGTTGGATGACAGGCGTGAATAAGAATGTCAAAGGGAAGACATCGAGAAGTGTAGCAAGATATGCGGGAAGTGCTCTCGAGTTCCGCAAGCGATGCGAAGACTGCAAGTTATCTGGTTATAGGGGATTTGTATTTGCATAAATCAGTTATATTGTACACTCTCATAATTTCTACCAAAATACAATTTTGTTAACATTTATCGTTCGCGACAACTATTGGAAAGATAGCAGCTCCCAGCAGGTGTGAGTCTTGAAGAACTTCAGGCCATTCAAAATAATGTAATGTTGTCAATATCGCGTGTTAAGAATGAAATCCTTACATGGAAACTGTGATGCACTGTGGATGCTAGTGGAAACTAAGAGATAAGATCGTGTTTCGCAAGGAAAGTCTCCCCGGTATGAGGCAGCTGTTCCCACGCATCTACTAAATGCGCCGGATACCAAAAGCCGAGACTAATTGATTGAAAGGTGCAATGCACTCCGTACTGAGAGTACCGCGAATTCTGTTTTCCTCAACCCACCTTCCAAATTTACCACCCCATCGACATGGACGTTCCAGGTTTCGCATTGATTACAGGAGGAGCTTCAGGTATTGGAAGAGCGTGCGCAAAGGCTTTTGTGAAGGAAGGTTCAGCTGGGATCGCGGTTCTTGATGTCAACTCGGAGGCTTTGGAAGTCGTGAAAGCTGAGATCCTCCGCGAAATCGAAGGAAGACAAAATGGATCAACCAAGGCCACTTGCCAAGTTGAAATATACCCAGTCAATGTGACAAGCGAGGACCAAGTCAATTACGTCGTCAATGAAGTCGCTCGTAAATTCGGCCGCCTCGATTACGTCGTCAACGCGGCGGGCATCGCAATCAAGCACGAAGGCGGAGCCGCATTCGCAAAAACTTCCGACTGGCAACGAGTCATCGACATCAATCTTACAGGAACCTTCTTCGTCCTGCGGGCCGCTGCAAAAATCATGCTAGAGCAAGAACCAATCCTCTCAGCGGTTGATGGAAGACCTTTACAGCGCGGCTCTATCGTGAACTTCGGATCGATCCAAGGCGTTGTTGGAATCACGTTGTCCACGGCATATATCGCAACTAAACACGCAGTCATTGGCCTTACTCGAACCGCCTCTGAAGACTATGCAGGCGTTGGACTGCGCATCAATGCCATCTGTCCGGGCTATACGGAGACTCCGATGACAACTAAGAACCCACAAGTCCTAAAGGCAATGCAAGAACGGGTATCAAGTGCAGTGCCTATGCAACGCATGGGAAGTTCCCAAGAGATAGCTGATGGCGTGCTTTATTTGGCTGGAGGTAGAAGCTCTTTTGTTACTGGCTCGGCGCTTATGGTTGACGGAGGATATACTTCAAGATAGGGTAGTGACTTTCGTAGCTGCAATATCGATCGATTTACAGAGATAAATCCATCTACGCCAGGGGACAACGAAATTCTCAACGTTGCAGAAATAAAATCACCGAATCCTTGTCGCATCAAGTATTCGTAATAGGTATGCAATCCTACAATCTAACGCAATTGTAAATAGCATTAATAGTAGCCACAGAGAAGAAATACAGTCGTAGGCGTTGCATGAGGTATTGAGTCGACGAATAGATGATCGGACAGGTACTAGATAGACAACGAAATGGTGATTATATATACACGAAGTAAAACCGTGATAATACTCCTTCTCAAGAACAGCACTATAAACTATCTAGAAATGGGAAGTATAGGGGGTATGGGGCAGTATTTCATCAAAGTCGGACTCCGGATCCTTTTCAATGATATTACGCCTCTCATCTCTCTTGCCATTGACAGTACCATCACTGCCAGGGGCATTGAAACATTTAGTGCCTTTGTCGAGTCGATCTCCAAGATAGGTCCTTGCAGCATCCAATTGATGGCTCATACAAGATGCATCCTTGCCAGTGTAATCAATCTTGTGGCCATTGATGTCATAGTTAAGGTAGGTCCCAACCTGGGCGAAGTCCTCGGTGGGGTTGTTGTTTGAGTAAGCATCAGGAACACACGTATCTGCAGCAATTGCTTGATTCCAGATATCGCCGTTAGAAAAAGCAAAGCCGTCTCTATCGTTGCAGTGCATAGATTCATGGGAAAACCAGGTATTTGCTGGGTGTCCGCCGCAGAAGATAGAGTTTCCGTCCGAGTAACCACCTCCACCTCCGAAGCCGTTCATGGTGACAGTATGTAGAACGTTGCTGCGAGCTCCTGGAGGCAGGGTACTCATGCCATCCACAGTCTCCTGCAGGGTGAGCTCAGCGTTGGAGCAACGACACACAATCCACGGATCGCGGCCTGCACAGTCTTCGTATGTAACGTCGTAGATCTCGAGGTCGCGAAGTTGACACTTTGGTCGCGAATCAGTATCGCTGATGGCTTCACGAGCTTTGTCGTAACAATTCTGGGGATATTTTCCAGTAGCCCACTTTGTAGCAGTCCCTTTGACGACTGGAGGTTGGCGGTCGGGCTCGGCGTCGAGAGCGTCGAAGTTGTCGAGGAGTGCGGTCTTTCCGAGATCTCGCTGAATAAGAGACATGCCAGGAGGAACGACATGAGCCCGAATGCTAGGAATGAGTATGCTAGCAACGCCGAAAACAGTGGTGAGTTGAACCATAACGAAGGATATGAAGAGAGATGAAAAGCTGGGCAGTGGAGATTTGTATGGGAGCAACAATAAATGTAGAACTTGATGATACAGGCCACCTAAAGTGGCTCTCGAGGTCTATTTAAGGACTTGGTTTCCTGTGAATAAGAATGAAACAAGCACACAGTCCGCCTGCATCTTACAGGCATTGTGGATCAAGCTTTCTCTCCACAGCCTTGACGTTAGAGGGTGCAAATAAGCAATCAACCGAACATTCTTATTGCGCGTAAGCCCTCAAGGACCTAAGTACTTTCCGAAGTCCGCAGTCCGCATGGGCCGTAACCAATCTGACCAATAAGCACCTGGAGACCGTTTGGAGAAACACCGGAATAGGAATGTATGTTTCGCGTGTTTCGCACAGCCACATATGAGGCCGCATGGAAGGGCTCATCCATTGGGGGCCGTAAATTGTGGGGGCCGTAATGTGGGCGCGGCAACTAGCCATGATTGTTGTTGATCGTCGATTCATTAGACGCATTCAGTCATAATAACGAGGTGGCGCCGTCAACAAGAAATATTATTTATACTATGGTAAGATTTTAAGCACCTTGGCGGGCCCATGCAGGCTGCCTTTGAACACTCCAAAACGAAACCACCTCCCAAAGCATTTCTACCATCCAACAGCCTAACCATTTGCACAGTTGCACCTTCCACCCTCCGCGACAGCCCTTTACCTAGTCGGCGCAAGGCCTTGGATCTCTCGGGACAAGTCGGGCGACAGCCACTCGCCTCGGCCCCAATCACTAACCCTACCGTTTGTGACATGGAGCGACAACGTCGCACTACATCATCATACTACGCACTCTTATCCTAGCTGCCCCCCTCACTCGTCACATACGGTCAACAATTTCGTAGTAGTTTGGTAGACTGTTTAGTTAGCCAAAAGTTGACAGCGACTTCTTCGTAGCCTTCTTCTGATAGCAGGGCAGGCAAATGACGGACTTGGGGCCATGCAGCTCATAGTCAAGGCTTTGCCATTTGGTCATCAGGCATCTGCGAGCTTGGCCATGTGTCTTGTGCGAATATTCAGAAGCTGAGGTTTGGATTGTGGCGCCACTGCCTTGGTCTTTTTCTTTTTCCTTGGTGGAGGTGGCTGGGCTGGCGATGGTGGTACATGGAGTTCCACTTGGTTCCGAGTCTCTTCTGACGACTCTGCCGTCCTCTGAGCGGTCATGTTTTTCGAGTACTCGTCGAGTGCGTCAAGAATAGGTTTTAGACGCGGGCCAACGGCATAATCAAAGATGTTCTTGATTGCCCGTTGAAGGACATGAATGTTATCGTTGTATCTCAAGGGGAGAGCCTTCAATTCCTCCAGATGGAATGTATGCTGATTTGTGTCTGGACACTTGCCTATCCAGTGGGCGTTCAAGCACGCAGATTCGTGGTCCATGGTCAAGGAGAAGAATAGGGGCTGGTTGAGATAGGAATCACCCAGACTAGGATTGCGAGATAGGAATTCTAGAATACCATTCAAGGCAATGGCGCCAGCGCCAGCGGCTTGGTTTCGTGCAACACGGACTGATCCATCTGTCGCCTGAGCTTTGAATTCGATGACGAAGAACGGAAAAAGAACGGAACGAAGTGGTGAGACGAAGCTTGGTCCTGACCAACCCTGTGTCAAGTGATCGATAGTCGATAGCTGAGACGGATTGAATGCAGCTGTGGAGTATCCGAAGGTCATGTCTGGTTTAGGCTTGGGCAAGGGCACCACCACCGCAGGATCATTCGTGATATTGACATTAAGAGGAACTGGGATAGACCCCGTCCATATCTGGTCAAAGGCCTTGCGCAGTTTCTCATCGGGGAGTATATTGTAACCTGGAATGATGTATGCGCCCAGTCCGGCCCTGATCTCACTCTCTGTCCCGTCCTGGAGCGCTCGCATGGTCGCTCTCAGCTGCCCAACAGCGGCATCGTCCAGTTCCGGTGTATCCCGTCGTCGCGATACGATATTATTCGCTTGCTCCATGAATTTGGGGTCCGGCTCTTTTCTCATGATGTAGATGTTGTACCGTTGCAAAAATTCTCGATATTGGATGTCGTACGTGCTTGCGGTAGATTTTCGAGAGTCATTCGTTCTGGTGCAGTCGGGAAGTTGGAGCATTTGGTTGGATAGGTCGCTCGACATTTCTCGCCCTCGGGACCAGTCGAAGGCGTCAAACCAATGGTCGATCAACTCGTCTATAGGTATTGGTTGGTATCGTTGGGGCCCGTCAAGGTCGTTGTCAAG
Organism: Melanomma pulvis-pyrius CBS 109.77; assembly: GCA_010093585.1. Classification (NCBI taxonomy): domain Eukaryota; kingdom Fungi; phylum Ascomycota; class Dothideomycetes; order Pleosporales; family Melanommataceae; genus Melanomma; species Melanomma pulvis-pyrius. The sequence goes on from MU001870.1 coordinate 78,937, forward strand.
GTCGTTGAGATGTCGCTGCCGCTTGCCTGCTGCTAAGTTAGAAGGCTCGGTTTGTGCAAGGGATATGGGGGCAAAGAATACGTACAGCTCCGGGCTACTTCTACGTCGGCGGATACACGTTTCTTTGGAGGCGGCGGCTCTTCTGTGCTTTTATCATGCTTTTCAATGTGTACTGGCATATCGAGGGGCTGAATGAAGAAGATGAAGGTGTTTCTGAGCGATTGGCAGTTAGCAAGCAGGTTCGAGTTTGTGTCGCAGTCTGTAATTGAGAGCTAGGACGATGTTTTAGAGCTTGTGCAAAGGGTAGGCCAAGGAGAGAACCGAAACACACCTGGATCAGCCTCCCATGCAGGCAGACAAAGAAACAAAGACGAATCAGTTGGCAAGGTGGAGGGTCATGTGGGAGCTAAGGCGATTCTGATCTGGAGCGAGACGCAATCTTCTCGTTTTATGAAACGGGAAACTGTGAGCAACAGCCTCCCCATGCAGGCAGACAAGGAAACAAAGATGAATCAGTTGGCAAGGTGGAGGGTCATGTGGGAGCTAAGGCGATTCCGATCTGGAGCGAGACGCAAGAGCAACAGCCTCCCCATGCAGGCAGACAAGGAAACAAAGATGAATCAGTTGGCAAGGTGGAGGGTCATGTGGGAGCTAAGGCGATTCCGATCTGGAGCGAGACGCAAGAGCAACAGCCTCCCCATGCAGACAGACAAAGAAACAAAGACGAATTAGTTGGCAAGATGGAGGATCACATGGGAGAGCTAAGGCGACTCTGATCTGGGAGCGAGACGAAACGTCGGCGCGGCCTGTACTGTGGTATCAGGCATAAGTAGGGTAGGTGGAGACTGTGGCTTGGTGGCTTACAGACAAAACAGGCATTACAACCATTCACGTTCTTTACGGATGAGCTCCCGTTACGATACGAGCTCACAGACCATGTCCTCCACCTAGTATAGGGGCGGAGAGACCATGTCGCACATCATCAGCTGGTGCATCCACGTTGCCGGCGGGCCGGGTTCGTAGCCTGTCGGGCCGGGTTCGTAGCCTGTCGGGCCGGGTTCGTAGCCTGGCACGCCGGGTGGTTTTTTTTCGCGAGGCCAATCAGATGCTCGCTCTCCCGTTGGACAACACACAATAAGGATCTGTCAGATGCAGAAATTAGAGAATTTTTTGGCGATTTCCCCTGCCATTATCGAAAATCTTTCTCTGCCGCGTTAGGAATCAAGATCGACGCGTTAATTTTGTACTGTAAGTTGAGGCTGAGGTTGGCTCTCGCAGGAACAGGAACTCCGGAAATCAGGAAATATTCAAGATATTCTACTACAAGTAAGCAAACCCTAGATAATAGCTATAAATCTGTGTTTTATAAAGAAGAATATTTTGTACTTACCCAACGTATAGCACTACGTAGTTCAAAGACCAAAATTGTAGTTGTTGCGGTATTGCAAGCAATAACACTTTGTTCTAGCTGTCTAATGTTCCCGTTCCTGCGAGAGGTTGGCCACACAAAAGGCTATATTAACAATTTTTTAGAGTCGTAGGATAGGGGTTTGTGCCTACTTTTAAACCCTTTATGTATCGCGCTCTTCGCCTCGCCGCACGCATACAGACCCTTTATCACCTCCTAGAGGCCCTCAATTTACCTCACCCGTACTCTCTACTCATACTCGCCTTGATATATATATCGATTCCTCCGCCTTGGGTGGAGCGCTACTGGGATTGCTGAGCGCATTAGGGTTTCTCGGCACGTTGTAGACAACGTTGATTCGAACTTCCGAGAGTATGGCTCAGTACGCAAGTCTGTACAAGGCACGCTGGGTGCCAAAGTAAAGGGTGAGGAGGAGGATGGGGGGGCGCACTATTTGGAGAGCTCGTACGCAGCGGGTGGATAATGCAGAGCGAGATAATTAGGTAGCTAGAAATTAAGAGGTCTTACTGTTACCCAGAGTACTGTTAGTCGTTCTCTTAAAAAACACTTATAGAGTAGGCGTACACTGAAACTCTTCTATATTAACTAAGTCAGGCTCTCTAAGAGTTCTATTGTAACTATATAAGGCGCTACACAGCTAACAATTTAGATAAGTCTATTTTTAACATGATTTCATTGCGCTAGGAAAGAGGCGATGTCATTTAAGCTAATATTACACGTTAGATCCAAGGCGATGTCCAGAAACAAATATTCTCAGCCTAGCCTCAACAAAATACAGCTCAAGAACAACCCCAGGGGTGGTACAATCCAGAATTACAACTCACAGCCTCCCCGAAAATGTCAATAACAATAAACTTGGGGCGTCGAGCTCAGGCCGCAGTCTCACGTGTGTTGCACAGCTTCGTTCACGAAACACTCTTACAAAGTGGGCTTCTGCATCTGCCTTATTGTCTTCATCCATCTTCTTTGTTATCCGCACTGTCTAATACATCAGAACCCCCGTTCTATACACTTTTGACAGCCTCCAATTCACCCTCTATAAAAACACTCTTCCGCGAATGCGCTCATTGGAATGATGTCTTCTCAAACTGCGAGTCCTTATCCTGCAATATAGTTATGTCAACTTACCTGGATCTGTATACGACTGGGCGCTCCTGATAATATACTACTTGGTTAGAAGCTCGCCTAACATAACAGACATACATGGGTACAAGGACATTAGTTGTTGTCAGATGGTGACTTGCTTTGGACACTTCAAAGTAGTACCTTCACGGCCAGAAGACAGTGAGTGCATTTGGCCAAACATGGTTTACTCTCTTGGTAGTTATATTGGAGCGTCACTATGTTAACAGGTGTATTCGGGATGCTGGGTATACTTTTACAAGACATCCATGAGCCGGAGGACTGCAATGGCATTGCGGTCTTGGACTGGTTTTCCTACACCCTCGACGCTATGCTTTTTTGTTGAGGCTCAGCTCACGTGCTTCTCCAATGGCTGCTATTCCCAGAAGGGCTCATTTTACTAGCTATTTTCTCAGGTTCTGTGAATCCTTGTTATTGCTTACTTATTTCATTATGGCCTATATATACTGTAGTTAGTCCCTCCTTAATACAATCAACTCAGTTCCACTACTCTGATTTGCCCTCAATTGCCTCTCCTTCTGCTCCTCAACATTTTTGCATAGTGGTAGAAAGAATCTGTCAAATATGCGGCGGATGCAGAACTCAGGCTTGCGTTATCAGTATTGGGCTGGGTGACAGCCTGGCCGTATTCGCTTGCAGTGCAGCACCACCCC